>APFE031327842.1:10976-31189 GCA_000404065.3 Pinus taeda | reverse complement strand
AATTTAAACAATAAAGAATTACATATTGTTTTTTGCACTCTAAAATAAGTTTACACGTGAAGAAATTTGATCCCTCTCAGATCATGTTAGATTTGTGATTAAGATGGATCTGTGCTAGTTTTTAAGGTGAAAATTGAAGTATTTTTATTTATAACTAACATTAAAAAGGAAATTTTTAGTATTATTTTTTAAATTGTTAGTGTAAATATTATTTGATTATTGTTAAATGTAACATTTTTGGACAACATCTCCCCATACTAGATTCTAAAGCCTCTCTCAACACAATATTTATAAAACATTAAAATGTGCATAATTAAAAACTCCCCAAATTAAAAATCCAAACATTTATTATTGTCACACCATTTTATATTTTTACATATGTTTTGAATGATTTAATTTATAATAAATAAACATAATGTTATTTTAGGATGTTAATTAGCCCAGGGTTAGCTCAATTGGTCGAGTTCCCATTGCTAAAAGCACCTAGCTAATGGGAGAGCACGCGGTCAATTATCCTTGACGCCCTAGGGGTTACGCTCTACTAATAAGCCGACAAGAAGTGATCCATCTGGGTGGATCTGCCTGGATATTTCCTTGGAAAAAAAAAAAAGATTTTAATCTTTATTTTCCTACAATTATTTGATGATAAATTTAAGCATAAGCATTTTAAGCATGTTGTGGATTATCCAACAAAAGCATAAGTGTCAACATATACATTATTATTAGGCACTAGAGTTAGGTGTGCCTTTAACCGAGGTTCACACCATGGGTGACATCTCCATCACACAATATGTGATGAAGATATTGCATATTGTGATGAAAGTGGATGTTGTGTGAGGCGCGCAAACAAGAGATGTTGAAAAATCGACACCTGGGGTTTCCATTGGGTGCATGTGTGCAGCTTGGTGGGACGATGGGCATGAGTGACCGAGCACCCGACTTAGTCAAATTATGGACAATAAAACTCGATGTGAATCCATGGGAAGCAACATAAGTGCCCCTAGGCATGGTATAATGCACACCTAGATCAACGGTTGAACAAAAGGATAGTCAGCCTAGGGCATGTTGGACTAAGAGGAGGACATCATGGTGGAACGAGCAATCGGCCAGGTGCCAAACAAGCAGTCGAGATGGCCTAAGCAATGGCCAAATGTTGGATTGTGTGACTGGAACATATATCGGTTGAGTAGGGTCACACAATATAAGAGTGTTGACTAGGCGGAAGCATAAGGGGAATTTTGAGGTAAAAAATGGGCCTCAAAGAAAAAAATGTACGACCAAAAATAAATTTAAAAGAAACAATTAGATTCAATATGATGTTGTCATCCCTAGGGGTAAATATTTCATAGGGAAAAGAAGAAAACTACTTTTTTTAATTTTATTTTTGGCTTATCTACTTATAGGTTTACTCAAATGTCAAGTGAAGATACTCGTTGGATATGAAATTCAACACCATATCCAATGGGTGTCTACACTTGGTATTTGTGTGAATGGATAAGGAGATAAGTTGAAAATACAATAAATAAAAAAAATAATAGTTTCCTTTTCTTCTTTAAAAAATCATAACGTATTTTATTATTTTAACTATTATTTTATTATTTTCCTTAGGAGACCCATTTTAGACCTTAAAATTCCCATAATGTGAGGGTATTATGGCGAGGTTGACTTGACCCAAAGTGCCCAACTTACAAAGTAGATTTAACTCGTTTTATAGGGGGTAGTGAAACTGCGAAGCGAGGGGCAACTCATATATATAAAGGAGCCACACAATGGAGAAGGAAACACATTCAAATCAAACAAACCAAACACAAGAGGAGCACTCAACCGAAGTCATTTGCGAGGACTTGGAATGGCGCGAAGGGAAAAAAAAGTAGATGAGGGAGCCAAGAAGAAACTCACATCCTATGGTCATGCAGACTCAAGTAAACTGTGAAGCCAAATCGAAGTAGGGTACAAAGGGTAGCAAGAGCCCAACTAGGTGTCTAGGAGAACTGCTAGGGTTTTGAAGGACTCGATAGGGTGCTAATTTGACCCAGTAGGTTGCTAGAAGGTGAAGGTTTTATCGTATTTCCTTTGTATTTTTGGCTATGTATTCTTGTCGACATAGCCATTATCTCAAGGATATATTTCAATTGTGTTCTTTCAATAAAAGAAGAAGGTCAAAGGGTCGTTCCTTATGAATCTATGGATGTGTATAGGATGTTGATGGTGAATTGATATCTTGCATAAATTCTCATGTCTTTATAAATAGAAATCTAATTGAAGTAGAAGAGACAATAATATTACTTGCACTATATCCAAGTATTATTATTTTTCACTAACTAATGGTACATAGATTATATAAGTGAACTTACTATGGGGCATATTTTGAGTAGAATAACTTTGTGCTCCATGAGGCAAAGTTGAAACACATCGGTGCCACCTGCTTGAGGGATCGTGGTGCACCCAAAAAATGCCTCACAACCATAGTAGTCCTTGGTGTCATGATAGGTGTTATTAGAGCTACCGCATATACATAAGAATTGATATAGGTGGTGAAGAGATGTACCACACGAAAGTAATATTAGAGTTAATATATGTATTGTTGGTTTTAAAATAAGTGGTACTTGAAGAAGCAACAGTCAAAGGAAGATTGCAGAGATAAATGTCTTTCTGTTTGTGGGTTATTGGTGGAAGGGGATTCTATAACATATTGTTAGGTGGGAAAGGGGATTTTTTCTATGGGTTCTTGGTATAGGTTGCAGTTGCGAAAGTTTAAGTGAGCATGACAAGGGACTCACATCAGGAAGAAGCAGGTCACAATGGTGAACACATGTCTAACTTAGTGGACCAAGATGAGGTGAAATTGTTTGAGAAGGTATGAGATATTGAGTTGAATTTGGAATAGATGGTAGAAGATATGGAAGGCCATGGGAAGGATATTGAAGAACTCCAAGCAGACATTCAGGAAATTAAGGGAGCGCTTGATGCAATCAAGTTTTTTAATGATGCAATCACATTTTTCATGTATTTGTCATTTTTTGTGTAGCAGGGTCCATCGAAAGTATGCAACATGGGTACTCCTTGGATGAGTAATTAAATTACACATCCAACAAGTGATCTTGCTTGAAATTTGAGTAAAACTATAGGGAAAATAGTTGAAAATATGAGTTGAAAAAAAGAATTTTTTGTTTTTTAATCTTTTTACTTTTTTACTCCAAAAATGGTAAATCATACCCCATGGTTGACATCATCACCTTGTATCCTATTGGTTCTTATAAGTTTGATTTTGGTTGTACATTTTTGTTTTGAGGTCCATTTTTTACCTCAAAAAATTTCTAATGGTGGCGATGGCAACCACCACCATAGCTTGAGATCCTTAATATACACTTCTCATCAACGCCACTGACGCTTGAGATTATATGGACATGGTATTGCCATAATTTAGCTTCCCTTGTGGAAAAACACAAACCAAGATGGCATGGTATGGTGGTGGTGATGGGAAGCAACAATGATGGTAGAAAAGGTCAATGATGGTAGGAAATTGGAAGCAACAACACTGAAGGAGGGGGTGGTGATTACAAGTGGTGGGATGTGGTGATGATGATAAAATATCCTAATCCTATTATACTAGTAAATACCTAGAGTAAGTTGGCCCTAATATATTAAGTGTGAATCCCTAACATACACATTACATAAAGACTAGGTTATGGCCATGGTGATAGTAAGTAATAATAATGGTGGAAGGGGTGGAAAGTAACAATAACAAGCTAAGTAACCTGACACAGGGACATGTGACAGGTAGAACACGAAAATTCAAGTGTCTGTCATGGGCATGTTGACTTCCGAAAACACGACATGTTAGGACACGTTTTATCTATCTATCTATCTATCTATCTATATATCTATCTATCTATATATATATATATTCATATATATTATATAAATATATATATATAATAAATATATAATATATATATTATATAATATATATATATTATATAGATATATATATAATAGATAGATAGATATATTATAAGATAGATAGATATATATATCTATATAATAATATATAATATATAATATAATATATATATAATATAATATATTTCTTATACAAATTCTCATTCATTATACAAATTCAAGCAAATAGAAGATCACATGCAATATAAAATTTGTAAGTTTTACAAAGTAACATTATGCATACAAATACAATTGTGACTGATTCATCAATAATCCAATAGGAGAAAGACAAGAAACTGCAATTTTCTCATTAAATCATCAAAATCAAAATTCCCATATGTGCTCTAATTCCTCTCGCAACAAGAGGATGAAGTCACCTAAGAGAGGAGCCTCATGGCTAACTGTTTTAGAGGAGGGTTTGTTTTCCTGTGAGTTCCCCAACCAAAATAGGGCTTCTTAGCCCTCCTGTCTCTAATCACATCATAGCCTGCAAATTGCCCAGTGCCAATGGAAAACTCTATAAAGGCATCCTCCACCTCATTAAGAGATGCTCTATCCTGAAAAATATTCCTCAACGCATCCTTCCTCCCCTATGAAATTTCACCATCCATGTGAGGAGGGAATCTGCTAGAACATCCACCATCCAGCCACTCATGGTTGTAGTAATTTGGGTTCAATGAGTGAGCCAAACAATGCAAAGGTGTGCAATTCGTGTCCCATTTGCTGACAAGAATATTTTGTATGGTGATGAAGAAGGCCTTTGATGATGTCTCATACTCGGGGCACTCACTTTGTAAAATAATGGTCCATCGACTCAATCATGGAATCCCATCCATCATAAACCTCTCCTAGGATGGGTTGGTCTATATTTGCAAATCATAGAAAATTAATGATAGGGTCCATGATCTTAATAGTGAGATATACCATCTCCCATCAAACATCATCTAACAAAATTTTCTTCACTCTTTTGAGGCTACTTGATCTGTCTTTCTCTAAAAGGACCAAAACTCTGAAATAACCATGGCCCCAAGAGCAGTCTTGACCTCCCTTAACCTCTTCAACATCAATGTAGGAGCATCAAACTATATCGATTCACTTTGACCTGACCAGTAAAAATCATTTACCAAAGAGGGTTGGTCCTCTTAATTTTCGTTAATTATTTGTTTGTAATAAGTTGTTCAGATTGCCAAGTTGGCAATGAACCAATTGAATTTGTTAGCATAGGTGTTTTATAGTCCAATTAATTAGGGATTGATTTGTTGGAGGATTCGGATGGGATATGGTTGTAAATTCCTTCAAATTAGGATAGTGAGTATAGAAAGAATGGGTAGGTCCTTGGGAGCACTTGGATTCAATGTAAAATTAAGGGCAAGAGTTAATTTTGAGTTTTAGTTTTTCGATACATAGTTGATTTAAGAAAAATATTTGTATCTGGTATCGCTCTGTATTGATGAATAAATATATAAGTTTGGTTTTTTGTGTTGATTGTGGATTTTGGTTGTTAGAGTTTGTTGTAGGTTTTTAGCCACCAATATAGATCTAGCATGAGCAAGGTGCAAAGGGGACATATCGGTTCCTAGGAATCAAATAAAATTGAGACTATTTCCTTATCGGAATTACCCTTCTTGGTTGATTGAAGATTGGAAATGACTTCAAACAAAAAAAAATGGATAGCATTGAGATCCATATACTCTACGTAAAAAGGAACATTCCTGGAGTGAAGAAAACATTGTACATTGAATAAATTCAGGTTGGGACTTTAAAACGCTATTGGGAGCAGTCTTTTTGGAGGTTACGTTGAGATAGTCCATTGAAGATGTGGTGAATGCATATGCTTTACAGAACATCAAGTATGTGTGATTGTAGAAAAGGGGAGAGCAGAAGCTGGTACGATCCGAGGGTTTAAGACTATTTACAAGATAGAGGATCTTAACCTCTTGTGATATCTAGAGGGAAATTTTTCCTTAGTAGGCCATCATTTAGTATCAAAGCAACTGCAGTAAAGATGCCACCCAGGAGAGGAGAAAATGTTGGCATAGGTCGAGGAAGACATGTAGCAAATGCAATACTTCTTAAAAAAATTACACATTTGCGTACAAGAATGGAAGAAATGGAAACATCTCAAAGGAGAGAACCTGATGAGGGAACTGCTAGCCCTAAGGAAGAATCTTTTGATGAAGAAGTAGAGGAAGACACCGAAGAAAACAAAGTCCTCATAATGTTGATAAAGGCTAGTGGAAGACCAAAGGTGGAAGTACCTATGTATGAGGGGAATTTAAATGTAGAGGAATTAATGGACTGGATAAGTTCATTAGATAAATACTTTGATTTTGAAGAGGTTGAAGACAAGAAGAAAGTAAAATTTGCAGCAACAAGGCTAAAGGGACATGCGGCTTTATGGTGGGATGAGATGCAGGCATCTAGAGATAGGAAAGGTAAGTCTAAAATAAAGAACTAGGATAAAATGGTTAGGAAAATAAAAAGCAAATTTATACCAAAGGACTATCAAATTAGTCTCTTAAACAATTGCAAAATTTAAGACAAAAGGGGATGACAGTCAAATAATACACTGAAGAATTTTACAAGTTAAATATAAGAGCTAGACATACTAAAGACAATGTGGAGAAGGTATCCATATATATAAATGGCTTAAGGTATGACATATAGGATGAAATCAGTTTGTTAAACCTGAAGACTATTAAGGATGCTTACCAGGCAACCTTGAAGGAAGAAGAGAAGGTGGTAAGGAAACAGAATCAGAAAAACAGAGGAAAGGGTCCAGTAGGAGGAAGAGGATCTTCTAAACCAAGATTTTAGAATTCTCATAATGAAGCAGGAGGCTCTAGAAATCAGCCACCACAGAGAGGAGACTTTTTTGGAAGAATATTTGGAACCAGAGGAAGAGGCCGAAGAAAAGAAATACGGTGCTACACATGTGGTGAATTTGGACACATGTCATGGGACTGTCATAAAAACAAACCAACAAATCAAAGGAATGTGAATATAACTAAGGCAAAGGAAGAAAACCCTCAGGTCATAAGGAAGGAAGAACCACATGAGATCATAAAGTATTCGTTATTAAAAAGAGTGTTTCTTAAGGCAGAAAAGGAAGTAAATGAACCAGCTCAAAGGAAAAGTTTATTCATGACTGTTTGCAAGTCAAAAGGGAAATGCTGCAAGGTTGTGATTGATAGCGGAAGTACGGATAATCTTGTCTCTATGGAGATGGTAGAGAAGTTGTGGTTGGTCAAAATGGTATTCCCTACTCCTTATAGAGTGTCCTTCTTGCAAAAGGGACAACAGTTCTTAGTGACAGAGCAATGCAAGGTGGAGAATTAGATAGGTACATACAAAGATGTTGTATTATGTGATGTGATTCCAATGGATGTGTTCCATGTGTTGCTGGGAAGACCTTGGCAGTACGAGAGGAAGGCCATTCATGATGGCATAAGGAATATGTATTCCTTAGAGAAGGATGGAAAAAAGCATGTATTGTTTCCTTTGAAAGATGAAACAATCAAAGAAGAACCTGGAATCAAAGTTATACTTATTAGTGGGAAGGAATGTCGTGTGAACTGCAGTTTGCAGTCATAGGAAATTCAAAGGTAATTTTAACTTCAACCAATTTAAATGATCTTCCTATTGAAATTAAAAATATGTTGAATGATTATGTTGACATTATCGTGGATGGATTTCCAAATGCTTTACCCCCAGTTAGAAGTATTAGCTATCATATAGACTTGCTTCCTGGTGCTAGGCTACCTAATAAAGCAGCCTATAGATTAACTCCTCAGGAAAATGAAGAAATTAAAAGACAGGTACAAGAATTATCGAATAAAGGGTTAATAAGAGAGAGTCTAAGTCCGTGTCCAGTACTAGTGGTGCTTAGCCTAAAGAAAGGAGGTGAATGGTGCATGTGTGTGGACTCCAGAGCAATAAATAAGATCACTATCAGGTACAGATTTCCGCTGCCTCAAATATATGATTTCATGGATTGTTTGAGTGGGTCAAAATATTTTTCTAAGATTGATTTGAAGAGTGGATACCATCAAATAAGAATTAGAGAGGGTGATGAATGGAAGACTACCTTTAAAACAAATAATGGGTTATATGAATGGTTGGTGATGCCTTTTGGGCTCACAAATGCACCAAGCACATTCATGAGGTTAATGAATGAAGTCTGAAATGAATGGTTGGTGATGCCTTTTGGGCTCACAAATGCACCAAGCACATTCATGAGGTTAATGAATGAAGTCTGAAAGGAATTTATAGGGAATTTTGTGATAGTGTATCTTGATGATATTCTAATTTTTAGTCAAGGCAAGGAAGAACATTTGGAGCATCTCAAGATGGTATTGAGTACCTTACAAAAAGAGAAGTCATTGATAAACTTGAAGAAATGCAGTTTCGTGAAAAAGGAACTGGTATACTTGGGATTTGTAATATCGGAAGAAGGGTTGAAGATGGATCCCAAGAAGATACAAGCAATTTTAAATTGGCCAACTCCAAGGAGTGTATTTGAGGTAAGGAGCTTTCATGATCTTGCAAGTTTTTATAGGAAGTTTATAAGAAGTTTCAACCAAATTTGTGCACCTATAATAGAAACCATAAAGGAGAGCAAAGAACCATTTAAATGGACAGAGGCCACAAACCGAAACTTTAAGCTACTGAAAAGAAAGATCACTAAGAAACATGTTTTAACCTTACCTAGTTTTGATAAAACGTTTCAAGTAGAAACTAATGCTAGTGGGACAGCAATTGGAGCCATGTTGAGTCAAGAACATAGACCTATAGCCTATTTCAGTGAGAAATTGAACGAGGCTAAACAAAAATACTCATCATATGACAAAGAATTTTATGTTATTGTGCAAGCACTCAAAAAATGGAGACATTATTTGTTTACTAGAGGATTTGTTTTATACTCCGACAATCATGCACTACAATTTATAAACAACCAACCAAAATTGAGTCAAAAGCATGCCAAATGGGCGGAATTTCTACAAAGTTTCACCTTTGTAATCAAACACGAGTGGAAAATCAAATAAAGTTGTTGATGCTTTGAGCAGAGTGAATTTGGATTCGCAGGAGCTGAAAGTTGGCACATTGGAATTTGAAGAAATGATTGACATGTACCAAGAGGATGTAGACTTTAAGGACATATATGCAACTGTTAAAAATCATCTTGTCCTGAGGATGAACCACATTGGCTGGTTCGAAACACGTCGACCAAATATTGGAAATGTGATTTTTTCCAAAAATCATCATAAATTAACATGTTAAAAATCATGTTGTCCACAATAGAATCCAAGGGTTGGATTATATACTAAAAGGATGCATTTTGTTAAAAAATAATACACTATGCATACCTAAGTGTTTAATGAGAGAGAATATGATCAAAGAAAAGCACAATTGGGGAATGTTTTGACACTTTGGACAAGACAAAACATTTTCTTAGGTATATGCTTTCTATTTTTGGCCTAGAATGAAGGCTGATGTAAAGAAGTTTGTTGAGAAGTGCAAGATTTGTCAGCATGCCAAAGGAAGAAGTCAAAACACTGGATAATACCAACCATTGCCAATTCCAAACAGGCCATGGGATGCAATCAACATGGATTTTGTTTTGGGTTTGCCTAAAACGCAAAGAGGAAATGATTCCATCTATGTTGTAGTAGATAGATTCTCCAAAATGGGTCATTTTATTGCTTGTAAGGAGACTAGTGATGCAACACATATTGCTAATCTGTTTTTCTTAGAAATTGTAAGATTACATGGGCTACCCATAAGTATTGTTTCAGACATAGATACTAAGTTCCTAGGACACATTTGGAGGACTCTATGGAAGAAGTTGAGTATAAACCTCAGTTTTAGTTCAACCTATCATCCTCAAATAGATGGACAAACTGAAGTGGTGAATAGAAGCTTAGGAAACATCTTAAGAAGTTCGGTTTATAAGAATCCAAAACAGTGGGATTTGGCACTTGCTCAAGCTAAATTCGCTCACAATGATACTCCAAATAGGAGTACAGATATGAGCTCATTTCAAATTGTTTTTGAAATGCACCCTAGAGGAGTATATGAACTCCGAAATTTGGGAAAATAGGAAATAAGGAGTGCAAAGGCTGAAGAATTTGCAGAACAAATGCAGAAGTTGCAAGATGTAAAACAGAGATTGCAAGAAAGTAGCAATAAGTACAAGAAAAGGACTGATATGAGAAGGAAAGAGAAGGAATTTCAGACAAGGGATTTGGTTATGGTTTATTTGAGGAAAGAAAGATTTCCTGTAGGGACATACAACAAGTTAAAATTGAAAAAGATAGGACCATGCAAAATATTGAGAAAACTCTTAGCAAATGCCTATGAAATAGAACTGCCAGAAAGAACTGGAATTTCACCCATATTTAATGTTGCGGATTTATACCCCTACAGAGAATCAAAAACAAAAGTAATAGATGAGCTTATGAATGGTGAAATTCAGACTTTAAAGTGGAAGGAACAACTGCCAAAAACAACACAAAGGGAAGTGGAAGCAGTTTTGGATAAGAGAGTGACCAAGAAAACTAGAGGAAAAACTTATTATCAATATTTGATTAAATGGAAGGGACAGCCAGTAGAAGACGCCAATTGGATGGTAGCAGTTGAATTGCAGAAGTATTAGATTGATCCTAAAGTTTTGATGAAGCATTCTCTTCTTCCTTGGGGGTCTGATGCAGGAGCATCAAACCATATCGATTCACTTTGACATGACCAGTCAAAATCATTTACCAGAGGGTTGGTCCTCTTAATTTTCGTCAATTATTTGTTTGTAATAAGTTGTTAAGATTGCCAAGTTAGCCATGAACCTATTCAATTTGTTAGCATAGGTGTTTTATAGTCCAATTAATTAGGGATTGATTTGTTGGAGGATTAAGATGGGATGTGGTTGTAAATTCCTTCGAATAAGGATAGCAGGTATAGAAAGAATGGGTAGGACTTTGGGAGAACCTAGATTCGATGTAAATCAGGTCATTAAGGGCAAGAGTTAATTCTGAGTTTTAGTTTTTCGATACATAGTTGATTTAAGAAAAATCTTTGTATCTGGTATCTCTTTGTATTGATGAATAAATATATAAGTTTGGTTTTCTGTGTTGATTGTGGATTTTGGTTGTTAGAGTTTGTTTTAAGTTTTTAGCCACCAATATAGATCTGGCATGAGCAGGGTGTCGAGGGGACGTATCGATTCCTAGGAATCGAATAAAATTGAGACTATTTCCTTATCGGAATTACCCTCCCTGGTTGATTGAAGATTGGAAATGACTTCAAACAGAATTTTTTTGGACAACATTGAGATCCATATACTTCTACGTAAATAGGAAGAATCCTGGAGGGAAGAAAACATTGTACATTGAATAAATTTAGGTTGGGATTTTAAAATGCTATTGGGAGCAGTCTTTTTGGAGGTTGCGTTGAGATAGTACATTGAAGATGCGGTGAATGCATATGCTTTCCGGAACATAAAGTATGCGTGATTGTAGAACAGAGGAGAAGCAGAAGCTGGTATGATCCAAGGGTTTATGACTATTTACAAGAAAGGGGATCTTAACCTCTTGTGATCTCTGGAGGGAAATTTTGCCTTGGTAGGCCATCAAACATAATGAATGGAGGCAAACTGTGTATCTACAATCTTCGACAATGATAGATGGGTATACTCCAAGACATGTTGGACACGCTTCAGGACATGTTGGACACAAGAATCGGACACGTGTCCTAGAGAATCATGTTCGATTCATGGGATTCAAGACACACGGGGGGAAGACGAATCTCGTTTCTTAGATAATGAAAGACTTGAAAAGCAACAATAATTGTGGAGGAGGTAATGATGACAATAAGTCAAGATAGTAACGGAACATAATTAATATGGATGGACATTACATTGTATATATATAGAGGAGATACACGTAGAAGCTCAAACACCCCAATTACATAGTATTCAAGGTCATCTTATAAACACTTTACTTTGCTACATAACATTAGATTTCATGTGAAATAGTATCTATACTATCAGATTTGAAAACCAACTTGCTACATAACTTCAGATGTTATGTAAACATAGTCTATATACTACCAAATTTGAATTTGAAGCAATTCAAATCCACCTCACACAAGCACAACCTATAATACATATAAAGATGGTAATTGACAGAGTTAAGAGTGAATATTTACTGTACATCATGCATGGAACCATTTACGGTCTCATCTTTTCGCGTTATAGCTCATTACAATTCATACAACCTACCACCCTAATAATGCAACGAGAAGGGAAAGCCGGAAGATTCTGTAACTCTCACGAAAGCGACTGAAGGTCCCCTTAATCTAGAAATCATGTCCCTTCAGTCAGAAATAGGGCAGTGCATACGCTTCGTACAAGGATGATGCTTTTTGGGATACGCAAAGAGAGCTAGCCTAACCTACCATTATAGCCTTAGATTTGGTCGCTTCTCTCGTTAAAAGCCACGCTAGGCAATAATAGATTTAGTATCGTCCAGCCACACTGCCCCATAACTGCAGAAAATTTATAGTCTGGATAAGTTTTCCTCAAAAAATACGCACTGCGCGCGCATGTTCTGACATCTTTCTTGATTATTCAAAATATCGAATGCAGATAGTGGCGAGTTACGATGAAAGGAAGATTGCCCATTGTTCCTGCCTTTCATTGAGTAAAAAGTATATATATAAATAAAGAATATTTTATATCAGACCAGATTTATTCCAGTTGGATTTCAAAGGTCTGACAAACAAATACATTAAGACTCCGCCAGACTCGGAGTTAAATTAACTTCTGAAGATTACATCAAGACTCTGTCAGGCTCAGAGTTAAAATTAGATGGAATTTAAATAAGTGTCATACATTGCATGAGAATGAAAAGCATGCGCCCAATGTACCAACGTGACCACTTTTCCGTACGGATGCAGCACTGTCCATGGTCTTGGCCAATTGCTCTGCTTGCTGTACAGCTATGGCAGCTCTCATGTCTTCTGCCTTCTTATGAGCTGTTGCCACCTTGTTCATGATCTTCTCTGTTGTTTGTGACCTCACTTTCTCCAGTTTCACCTGATGTTCATGCACAACAATTTCATCCCTTTATAAATCTATTCAATAATCAGTCACATTGAAGCCTGTAAAACAGTATGCTTAAAAATTGTTCAAAACTTTCTCCAGTTTCACCTGATGTTCATGCACAACAATTTCATCCCTTTATAAATCTATTCAATAATCAGCCACATTGAAGCCTGTAAAACAGTATGCTTAAAAATTGTTCAAAATTTAAAATAATTATGGTGAAAAAAATGGGCTATAATTGTTTTTAGAAGTGGTTTTTGATTAATTTATTTTAAAACTAGTTTACATCTATTAGAATTCTAGATATATTAAGTCTTAACTTCAGATATATTAAGGACCTAGAACTATTAAATTTTTTGAAACACAAAACATTTTTTAAAGTGAAAAAGATTTGATTCATCTCTCAATAGTTAGTAAATCTGAAGTTAAGATGTATACTAACTTATTTTTATTTTAACTTATTTTTATTTTTATGTTAACTCTTTTTATTTTTATATAATTTTATCAAATCAAAATACATCTCTTCTATACTAAAATAAAGAGCCTCTCCATTCAATTAATGAAATTGTAAATATCCATTATAAACATTTCACAATTCAATTATAATAAGAAAATCAAACAAGTCTAAAATTTATTCATTTAAAAATGTCCATTAAAACATGGAAAATTATATCTCATTGAAAATCATATAACCACATTCTAATAATAATTACCCCGAACATTCCAACAATAATTTTCTAACTTCAAAGCAGGGAATATTTAAACTCATAAATTACAGAACATAAAAACCCTGGGAAAAGTGGTTCTCAAACTGTAGTTATTCAGATTGAAATCTGACAAAAATCTGATTGACTGATTATGGAGGAACTCTGCCCTAGGTTTCTGGTCCTCTCTGCATCAACTAAAAGATTTAAAATTTCGGAAACCTTTTGTATGATGTTTAGCAGGATTCTGCAATAGCTCGTCAGATCTGGGACTCCCTAAATGCTCGTTATAAATAAATCGAGCAGTCCATTGGGACAACAAAACTGGATGAAATTTGGCAATGGATTTTAACAATAAAATCTTGTAATTTCACAAAATTTGACATCTAAATGAATTGTTATGTTTCATTTTCATTAACTTAACAAATTACAATTTTAGTCCCTAGACTAGTAAATTCAACAATTCAAACACAAAATATAACAAACTATTATTAAGAAAGCCTATATGCATACCTCAAGTTTTCTCAATTCTGCTTCAGCTTTTGCTTTCTGATGGTTCTCCCACGCCGTAATCTTCGCTTCCTCTCTTTTGAACCTGGAAACAAGTGATAATATGTTTTGATAAGAAATTGCACCACACAGTCTAGCCTGATTGTCGATTTTTGCAAAATGATAATGTTAAAGCAGGGTATAGAATATATCAAATCATTGAATTACCTGGCCAAGCACTTTGCACGTTCCGCTTCTTCCCATGCAGTAGCCCTTGCTTCAACGATATTCTTCCTCCAGTCTCCACTCTCAAAATACCTAAGGCAATTTGAGCTTTCTTCTTCCTCTTCCTCTCTTGTTCTCCAGCTTGAATTAATCTGCTTTTTACCTGGGTTAGGGGTGAAGACTTGATCTGGATGCTTACAGTTATGATTATAATTGATGTCTCCATTGCCAATTTCCAGTTTGGTTAAATGAAAAGTTGGCAATTCTAAAACATCTAATGTGGAATTGCTTCCATTTCCAGAGTCCGATCTAGCAGGAGTGTTGTGCCTGGCAGGAGAGTTGCACTGCTGTGGAGTTGTACAGCGAGATGTCCTTGAACTTGCAAGAGGAGTTATCTGAGTTGCCATGTCTCTTCTTGAAACAGTTGGGGATATCTCTGTGGCTGCATCTTTCATGGATATGGATAGTGATTCGCAGTCCTCATGTTCCAGACTCTGAACGACCATATCTTGCTTAATAGAAGAAGTTGATCCAAATAATCGTGGAGTCTCCAAAACCATATCAGCATATTTATCTGAGGAAATAAAAACAGGTGTACCCAATTAGATTTCAAGACATTCTGATTCAATCAAAACAGAATAATCAGAATAATTCGCTTCCACGACTCTAGCTTTAATTGAGATTGAAAGAATATCATAGTTTCAAGCGGATTTCAAGGTTTAGATCAGGTATGGATCGGTTCCAATATAATTTTGGTAACTGATTGAATAAAAACAGTCATATTCATATTATCAGAATACTTCGCTTCAACGAATGATATTAATGCAACTACAAAATCTAGGTGAGATTAATCGGAATATCACAGTTTCAAACAGATTTCAAAAATATGGATCCATTCAAAACTGTTTCAGGCAACATAGATGATGGAGTAAGATAACGAGCCAAACACAAGCATTTTTTATTAGGATAAAATAAGGGTTGGGCTAAATTGATAGAAATTGAATTGATTTTTTTCCTTATAAAATTGCATATGTTGTTAAGGTTTTCCATTACCCACAACCTACCTGCTACCACCATTACCTTGAGTGGGCTATTAGTCCCATGTTCCCAGGGTGGCAGTTAGTGCATGTATTTGATTCACAATGAAGTGGGTTTGACAATTACTCCAACAGATTCAAAAATTGCATAATCAAAGAGTGGCAAAATCAGAGTACAATAAGGTTTTTGAAACTGCTAAATTTGTTTTTGTATTCAAAATCTACAATCCTAACTTGATGATAACTTTATAATCAAAATCTACAGTTCTAATATCATCATAACTAGAACAAAGATTGGATGGCTGGATTCCAGTGACTACAAATCAGAAGAGGCAAACTGGTTATCTTACTCCTCTCTGAAAAACTGGTTATCTTACTCCAATGTATGATTGATTCTAAGTTTATAACAATAGGCTTAGACGTCAACAGATAGCATACCAGTTATTCGCTATCAGCTATCTTTGTTATTAATTATAAAGGCAAGCTTGTGTTATTAGACATGATAACAAGGGGAGGAATTGCAATGCAAACCTTGACTGAAGAGGGGCACTGGAAGAACTTCTCTTGTAGACTGGCTTCTGTTTAGTGACATCTGAGGGCCTGAATTCCTGGTTTTCGGTTCAGGAAGCTCGGGAATACAGTTCTCATGTTTTACAGGTGCTACTTGTACGCTTCTCGTTTCGATCATGGGCAACTCTTTGGCCTGGAATGACCATCCGTCCACACTAGCAGAACGGATTATACAGGACTGCACTCCGAAATTAGTATCCCCACTATCTAGAGGCAAACAGCTAGAATTATCTGATGAACTTTGCCCCTGCAAATGATCAGAAACAGCAGCGCTGCTACCAGATCTTCTGATTCCTGACCCTATAGGTCCATTCTCTAAAGCACTGCGTGGGGAGTATTGATGTATAGCTTGGATAGTGGATGCCCTGTTCTTACTATAATATAATGGCCTAGCAGGTGAAGCAAGTCCCATTGCTACAAGAGGCCCACTCTTAGACTTGGGTTTGCGGGAATACTCTCCATTTTTGTGTACTGTATTGGCTATATTGTCACCTGAAGCAGGACTGCATAACCATTTCTCTGCATCATCCCATTTTGATGGCAAACTACTCTTGGTGTTCTTTGTGTAAATAGTATTGTGGCAAGCCAATAGCCCATTTCTGTAAGAATTGGCAGCCATTGAAACTCTTTCCAAACTCCATGAGTTTGAATGTGTTGACGTTGATGGAGTGCCTGGACTTGGGAAAGTCCGGACTCTGCCACTAGCTGAGTTCTGAGAGTCGTGGCGCTTATTATCCAAAACCTCTTTACCATAAGTATGGTGTGATTCATTTAGGCTTTGACTCACTAGATTTTCTGCATCAGTGCTTGGGGATTCTCTGACGCTCCCGATTTTAGGAGAATAATTATATCCATCTCTAGAACTAGAACTAGAATTAATCTCTTGAATCAAGTCCATTGAAGCCGGGCGTTTCCTTTCCTTGAATCTGTGAGGTGTTGAGATCACAGTGAAACCCTTCAGTAAATCTTCATACTCTGCAAATGCGCATCTTCCTCCTTTATTTCCATCAAACCTTGTCTGCAATTTCTTGCTATGACATTCTGCAGTGATGTTAGTGAACAGGACATAAATAAAATCAGATCAAATGGTACAAAAGGTATGCTGAGCCTAGTGTCATGGTAATAACAGTTCCAATATACAAATATAATACCTTTTAAGGCCTCAGTAAAGGAATACATGGGAGAATCACTGTTCTCTGCAGAGACAACCATTGAGATATTGAGGTAAAGGTTGTCTAGATATACAGTGACATACGGATCTACATAGGCTGTACAGTAATGCCTATCTATAGAAGGAATCAAATTATATTATTTTTACCTTTGGGCACGCAAGCTGGAGCTCCCTGTGGGAGTCTGGGAGTTTGGGTAAAGTCATTCGGATCTTTCGTACCACGAGCGTTGGTCTTGTGAACTGTTGAACCCCGCTCACTTTTAATATTGTGTGTCGATATTTTCTGCATCAGAAGCTTAGCTGAATCGAGATCTGATTCAGCTGAAGAGTCTACAGGGTCTGCCTGCGTAGCGAAGGGCATTGAGGATTTTAATTTTTTTTTTTTTTTTTTACCAAAACTGATTTACCAATTTGAAAGGAAGATTTTCTAAGTTCTATAAATAAATTCTCCAAATTTTTCAGTTGACATTTTGAAACTAAACCGAACTAGAAACCTCTCTGGCATATATGCAATAGCTCGCAAGCCATATATCAATTAAACATAAACCAAGACATCTAGATCCCAAACTCCAACCTCCAACTAGACGCCTTTCCTCCAACCCCGTCCCTCCAACCTTACTAAGAATATGTAATATTTTCAAAATGTGTACACTCACATCCTAGAATGGGCCAAGATCCTGATATATATAGTTTCATTATGATTCTGAAACTTACCTTGTCAAGACTATTGGAAATCCCTACACATTCGACACACAGTGCTTCATCTGATATGGAGTAGCGTTGCTCCCGGGGATTGGAATGAAACATGTGGTGCTCCATGCTACCTGATGCAGAAGAAGTGTGGCTCAATGTAGCACTATGAGCAATCACAGAGTTGGGACTGTCATCTCTCGTGCCATCCAGTGAGTATTTCATTATTAACTGCCTTTGTCTTGCCTTCATTATCGCTGATTTTTTTCTCCAGTCCTCATCCTAAACCATGATACCACATTAATGACCTGTTCAATTTCAGGAGGATTGGCACACAAAGGGCATCCAGTGAGATTTGCAAATCCTATCTATCTATCTGAGAAGCTTGGCCATTAATCTGAGGACCGCGGATCTGCAGAATGGTGTGCTTAGAATTAAACGAATCCTAAGAAGAGTTTTCTGCTTTTTCTGCCATCAAATTACCAAGAAAGGAGAAAATTGCGGTGGAGTCACGTGGAAATCCATGTTAAAGCAAACTGGCAGCATTAAATCGAAAGTCCTCAGATCTGGCTGTAGCTGGCGTTTTGACTCGACCAAAGAAGGAAGTCATCTGTGGAATGAGACAAGAGTGATCCCCAAATTCCGCAGAGCAGTAACATTATTATTATTTTCCATGCTGAAAGATTCATATGCATTGTCTTCCCTTCTAAGTCTGTGCCCAACTTAACGGAGGTGCCCAACATCTGGCAAGTCGGAAATACAAATGACAGTTAAATCTTGAGGGCAGCTTATCATATCTGGTAATGGTATGGTCACATTATTATTATTATTTATTGGTATGTACACGACAGTCTCCTGCACTGATTGGCAGTGGCAGTGAGCTCTGTCGCGTTTCGTGCAAGCTTGTCTGGTTGTATGAATAAATTAATAATGGAGGCGTGGCCCATACTGACCACAGTTTCAGGTTTACGCTAATGGGCTGTGTGGTTCATTTATGAATAAATGTGCAGATTAAGAGACAACGAATATATATGAACGGAAACGCATGCGATGCAATTTGCATTGGAAAAAGCAAGCACTAGGCATTAGGTTCTAGGACAGACTGGTCAGAGAGAGGACTATGACCAAAATAAGTCCAATCTGGATTGGGTATTCATAAATTCTGCAGAGGGAGCGTCTGCTTTTAAGGTCTGTACATATGAATTCGCTCTCTGATATTTTTGAATTTTAAAAGAGTAAACGGTCGATAAAGAAATTTTATGCATGACCCAAAAAGCTATATATTAAAAATTTGAATTGGATCATCCTTTAATTATTTTTACTTTCCGCTACTCCAATATTACATACTATCTTACCATCTTATATATAAAAATAAACGGTAAAAAGTACTTCCCATTATGATAGATTTCTCAGACTGTTTACAAAATGAATAAACAAGAATGGTCCAAATGCATCTAGGCACTCAACTTTGAGCGCAGTTTTAGCCGAACAGCATCTCAAAAAACCGCTGGAGTTCAAATCCTGGTTTTATCTGTGTCTTTAAAAGGGTGGCTATAAATTTTAGTAACAATTTTTTTTTAAATAAATATAAATAAATACAGAAAGTGTAATGATTTATTTTTAATAGATATATTGTGATTGTTTTTTTAATTCTAAGATAGATTCATTTTAATTTTTGTATTTATTTTTTTGAATTTAAAATTCTTAAGAAATATTTGTATTTGGGAAATATGGGTGGATTGTTTTTAATAATATTATTTACATAATATTAATTTACATTTTATTATATTGGAATATTTTTATTTTTAATTTTATTGAAATATTTTTTTCCATGGTGGGTGGTGTGTTTTATATGTTCTCTAATGTGGTTGATTTGCAGAGGATTCTAGTCTACAAGTTGAAAGGACATAAGCAATTATGAAGGTGCGGTACACTGTGTTAGCCTCCTATACCAATAGGTTTCATCTTTCATGATTGTCTTGATTGAACTATGGAATATGTTCAAACCTTCTTTCTTGAGCAAAGGTGTTCCATATTCTTGAAAAACCAAAAAATCAAAAAAGTTAAAAAATGTAAAGAGGGTGTACCCTAAAAGAAAAATCAAAGGGTAAGAAAAATAAAGTGGTCAAAAAAAGAAGTGAAAGAAATGAACCCCAAGCAAAAAAAAGACAAAGGAAAGTGTGCAAATCCAAATGCCACTACTACTTCATTTTTTGTAATAAAACAATTATGTGCAGCTTGTCCAACCTTTGCCACAATTCATGAATAAGTCAAACTGTTTAAACTTG
>APFE031327842.1:0-10340 GCA_000404065.3 Pinus taeda | reverse complement strand
ATTAGATTAAACCTTAAAATGTTTTAAAGCCTGACGGGCCCACATCTGAAACCTCCATTTTGAATCCACAAGAACCAAAATGGAGGTGTCGGCAACTCTGAATATTACTCCACTGAATGCTCCTCACCGTGAATTGGAATATTTACCTTTGATAGATGAATATTTCCAAATTAAAGACCTGCATTTTGATGAAAGTCCCCTATTGAGCTATTATCGCTGTAGAGACGAATACTCAAAGGGGCACGATCTTATAGGGTTGTGGGAATCCAATCTCCAAAGGTATCTCATTCCTTCAGTCATTTATTTCTCAGAAATCATCCATTACTGCCAATTCTAACTATGATCTGACTCAAAGAGTTGTAATATCCCCTGACCAGAGTGTTCTTTTCCCCATTACTCCCCAAGCTATCAATGTGATGCTCCATTTTGAACCTGGTCAAAACCTCACTCCCTTGTCCATTGGGGAATTGCTTGAAAAATCGACTCGGTTGTCCCCTGAAGAGGTAATCAGAAGATCACATCATTGGATAAAAAGTCTTAATACTAGTCATAGGATTTGTTTACTCCAAGATTGTTATCAAATCTATTCAAACAGAGGTTAGAAAGCATAACAGCTAAAGAGTATCAGTGGTTAAAGTGTATCAGGTAAAAGTCAGTGAAAGTTAAAACGAAGTTACAGAGCAGTCAAAGGTAAACAGTAAAAGTAAATACAGAAGGCAGTAAAATGGTAAAAAGAGATGATAATACTTTCACCAATATTGAGGTTTGTCTAAAGTGAAAGTAAAACAGTCAAAAGAGCAAGAAAGTAAAAAGATGAAAAAACATAACAAGAAGGGACATTTTTGCAGAAATTGCATATTTTAGTCATAGTTTTGCAGAAAATATTGTGATCAATCCAAGATGAATTTTACAAAAATGAAGGAGGTTTATGTTCTTAAGAGGGCTATATACAAAAACCTCTCTCACGTTTCTAACAGCCACTATGGTTTTGGAAACATTAAACAATGTTGGAAAGCACATTTTGCAGAAAATTTCAGTTTAAGTCATCATTTTGCAGAGAGTATTTTGGCCAATCCAAAATACTTCATACAAAACTGAAGGAGTTTTTTGTTCCTAAGATACCCATCTACAAAAACCTATCTCATTTTTTTCACAGTGATTTTATAATGAGAGATACCTGCGCATCTTTACAGGCCATTTTTCAGACTCTGTAAAACTCTGTTTTACACATATTGTTTACAGAGACTATTATGCATAGTTGGAGAGGAATTTTTGGAAAATGAAAGAGGTTTATCTCACCAAAATATTTATCTACAATAACCTCTTTCACTTTTTACATATCTATTACGGATTGAGAAATACAAAAATATCATTGGACCTCAAGTTTGCAGAATTGTTGGAGCAGATTGCACAAAGAAAGGAAACCGTTAGTGACTTGGATGCCTCATCATCAACTAAGAGTTGGATCAAATTCGAATTCTTCTCTTTGTCATCACCTATCCATATAAAATAGTGCCAAATAGATGCATTAGTTTGAGTGTCCTTTATTTAAGTTCTATTTATGTAAATAGTTGGAGAGATTTGTGAACCAATTTTGATATTTGTTTCAAGATATTTTAGTTTAGAATTGGTATAAATACTCCACTCTTGGAAGCATTGAGCGGGATTCCATTACTTTGCTGTAACATTGAGACTTGCAGAATAAAATCGCTTGGAGAAATTTTTCGTGGCTTGACTGGATGAGGATCTAAAGCATACGACTTGTTGCAGGATTCATGTGTTGGACAGCAGTTCAATAAGTGTTTCTACCCTTTCTCTGAAATTTTATATTAGTCTATAATATCATCATATCCATTCCTGAATAATTTGCATAAGAGATTGAAACAGAATTTTCTTAATTGTACTCTGTTTCCAAATGTTATTATTCTTGATGTTTTCCTCTAAATTAGTTATAAGCATGAATTCTTAAATGTTCTTGCTTTACTAATTTAATCATTGTTGGTTACTATAACAAAGGATTCTTCATTGCTCTTTGTTTGTAGTCATTTCATTTCTTTCTTTTGGACATGGTGAAAGACTCTTAGTTTCCTTTCATCCCTTCAAAATCATCCCATCCACTTTAAATTTTAAGGATTGTTCTTTGTCTAGCTATCTTGCCCTGTAATACCATCTTGTGCTTAGAATAGAAATCCAGTAAAGCCATCCTTTGACTCCATAGCCCAATGGACTGAAAGCTCTCAATCTTTCCCTTAGTTTGTGGATTCCACCATTTTCCCAAAACAAACTCTTGAATCTATGACTAGCCTAAAACCTTCCAAGAACAAAGATAAATCATAAAGAGAGAGCCCTCTCTGGATGCAGATTGACTAGATTCTGCATCTAAAAGGTTGGTTTGTGGTTACCTCGGGTATACTTTCCTCTTACACAACTTCTAGGAAAACCTGAGTGATAACAGAACCACTGTCCTCTGACTGGTAGGCAAATACACTCGATAGTTGTGGGGAGTATTAGTGTACCCCACAAGTATCCCCAACTTTGTTGTTGGTTCTAGCTTCTTCCGGGCATCCTTGGTCACATGGAAATAAACCGATGAGCTAAAGATCCAGAAGTGAACCACATCTGGTCTCTTCCCGGAGAAAGCCTCCTCTAGTGTCTTCATCCCAAGTATGCGATGCGGGCTTCTATTCTGCAAGTATATCGTTATATTGCATGCCTTAGACCACAAATGAAGTGGTAGGCCTTGGTCATGTAGCATCGCCTGAGCTGCTCCCACAATCATTTTGTCCTTCCTTTCATCCACTCCATTCTGCTGTGGGTTATGCGGTGTCGTCAACTCCCATTTAATTCCTTTTGTTGCACAGAATTCCTTAAACTCTTGAGAGACATACTCTCCACCGTTTTCGCTTCACAAGGCCCTGATCTTCTTTCCTGATTCTTTCTCAACCAAGGCTTTGAACTCACAAAACCTTCAGAAGGTTTGATCCTTCTTCTGCATGAAATAGATCCAACATCTACGAGAAAAATCATCAATGAAAATAACATAGTACCTTTGTTTAGTGGAGGTTGTTGAGAATGGTCCACACACATTTGTATGAACTCACTCCAAGATTGCTTCAACTCGACTGTCTCGATCTTGAAAGGAAGATTTTTCATACTTACCCAAGGTACAACGTTTGCATGTATCCACTTGCTCAAGTTTACCCTTGGGAAGTCCGGTAGAAATCTGATGCATGATCTTTAAGGCCCCAAGGTGCAAGTGGCCCAATCTTCTATGCCATAGCTCGCCCAAATCTTGGCTTTTCACCAACTCTACTTTGGAACTCAATGCAACACAGTCATCTACCCCTAGCTTGTAGAGATTCTTCACTCGAATCCTAATCCTCTTGGTCTGTCCCGCGGCGATGTGTCTCAAGAACGCCTTTCCTTTACTGAAGACTACATCATAGCCTTTTTCTTCCAACATAGCGACGGATACTAGGTTCTTCTTCAGTCCAGACACATACTTTACATCAGTCAAGGTGAGGGGAGATCCATGCGCCCTCTGAAACAGAACTGTCCCTTCACCTGAAACATGGTACTTTCCATCATCACCCATCTCTATGCGCATTTGGAGGTCCTTCTCCTCCAAAGTACTGAATAAACGCTTGTCGACGGTCATGTGGAATGAGGCTCCACTGTCCAGGTACCAAACACAACCCACCATCAATGAAACCATGCATGCGATGAGGGTAAAATCCAATTCAAACTCTGAGGCTAGTGCCTCACCATCTGATCCTTTCGAGGATCCCTTATTGGATTTATTCAGTGGACAATTTGTTGCATAATGGCCCACGTCATGACAATTAAAGCATCACACTTTAGATTTGTCAATATTCTTCCCACCGTGGGAAGAACTCAATTTGGAACGCGAAGCCTTCCCTTTCCCTTTCCTCGCCTTACTTGCTAAGGCTATATTTTCTTCATCATCATGCTTTGATGAAGAACCATCTCTGGTGCTTCTCCTAATCTCCTCCTGCATCAGATCTGACCACAGTCATTCCCAATCTAGCAGTTTCTCTCTTCCATTCACTGAGTCTTGGTAGCTATGCCAACTCTTAGGAAGACCGAGAAGAGCAGGACTCATCATGTCATCATTGGTTGTCATGATTCCTACACTTCCAAGCTCATCCTTGTAGGTGGTGAGCTTGTTCAAATATGTAGAGATCGTGTCACCCTTTTCACACTTGATTTTTTGAAGCTTATCTTTCAGCGCCAGCTTCCTTTGATCATTGTTGTTCTGATATAGATCCTTCAATGTTTTCCACATTGAAAATGGTGTCTCCTTCCCATGGAGACTCGAGACAATATGGTCTCAAACTCCCTCCAGAAGAATCCTCCTCGCTCTAGCCACACATTTCTTCCATTCCGCCAGTTCTTGGGCATTAGCTGTTGCTGGCTTGGGGACTTCGTGATCAATGAAGTCCTTCAAACCATTTTCCTCTAATACCGCTTCCATACGATCCTTCCATGCTGTATAATTTGAGCTGCCATCTAGTGCATACTCGAGTCTCAAACCATTGAATGCCATTGGTAAACTTTGAGATGTGATAAGAATTCAATTTCTACAATCAAGAACTTCAAACTTCGAACTTCTCCCTTCTTTGTATACTGTTCTCTGCTTTGATCACCTTTGCTCTAATACCATGTAGAAATTCTCACTGTAGATCACCTGATAATGCAATGTAACTAAAGGAAAATACTTGATCTACTTCTACAAACAAACTTGCGAAGCTTAATCGATTTTGAGCAAGATCAAATAGAACACATATAACAAAGAGTAAGAAATCAATCACACATGAACACAAAAGAATACTTTGGGGAAAGCCTCAACTAAAAAACCCCAATCTTTGTATTATCATACAAGTTGAAATATCTTAGGATTACACAAAACTTTAGCTCACAAGCTATCCAGCTCTCAGAACAATCCCTCACTACTACCCATAGACATAATAGACAACACATATTCCTTCCTTCAGTCCTCCAAGCCTCCTATTTCCTTGTGTAGTTTCTCTTGGGTCCTCAAGTTGCCACCTGTGTGTAATTACCTCACACATTGCCCACTAACCTCTGAAATAACAACGCAATCCTCAAGGAAAGAATTCCTTCTGCATGCAAGAGATATCCTCATGGGAATATTCCTACAACTGATAGTACACTATCCCATCCTTTGATCTCAACTAGGTCTCTGTTTGAACTGACATGGATGAGTTATTTATGATAGAATATTTAGTTATCTGAAGTACACTAGTCGCATGCATGCATGCATTGACTAACTGAGCTCACAATCAGTTCCACAAATTGTTGGAACTAATCTAACTAGACTTAACTCAGTTAACTAGGCTAACTAATTACAACTCAAAGTACAACTCATCCTGATCTCCTTAATTAAGGGATAAGTTCCTCAATCAAAGGGATAACTGTTGCATGTCTTCACAGAGATTTCATGTTTGATTTTCTCCAACTAATTAACTTGAGATGAATTAATTAATTATTTTACAAACAACTGTTGAGCGCAATTTGAATTTTAATTCACAATTTTAATTTAGGGACTAATTAAAATTGGAATACATCCTGAAATGTTATTTTTAGAATTTCTGTATTTAGCATTTCTTGTTGCTATTTTCAACATGATGCACTTGAATTGATGTATTGGGTAGATGACTTGCATTGGTGTGCTTGCTTCTTGGACATGTATGCAAAGAAATATGACTCTTTCTCCTCAGTATGCTTTATGGAATAAGTTTTCTATCGAGGCCCCCCCAGTTGATTTTTTAATCAACCAACCTATTTTTGTAATGCTTCTTCATATGACCCACCTTGTCATAATAGTGACAAGTGATAGAATTCATCTTGTTAGTTACATCTTCACTACTACCTTGACCTTTCTTCTTTTCTCATTTTCCTTTTTCCCTTTACATAGGATGCAAAGGCATGTTCTGAACTATCTCTCTCATTTCTAATATCTAATTATTTCTTCCATCTATCTTGTTATAAGAGTATATTCATAGCTCGTCAAACTTTAGACTAAAATTCATAGTGGTGTTGTTTAGGTTCTCAATAAAGTGCTCATAAGAACATGGTAAGCTTTTCAATGTGATTACCAACATGTCCTCATTTTCCATCTTTTGACCAATGGTGGAAAACTATTCCTTGATATCCTTGATCTTAAGTAAATTCTCTTTTGATTATGCACTTTCATTTGTTGTAAATGAAAACAACATACTCTTTAGAAAGAAGGATCCACCCTTGTCTGAAGTTTCATGCAACTCTTTCAAATGCTTCCAAATCTTTGTTGAAGTATTCCTATCTAGGCCTCAAAAAAAAATTCATCTATCATGGACAACTTACACAACATTTTGTTTCTCTATATTACTCATCAAACTGATCTTGGTATTTACCTACAACTTGTCAAGTATAATTACTATGGATAATAGCAATCATGTACCTATATAGAAAAATGGCCAGCACATGTTGCTTCCATGTATTGTAGTTGTTTCCGTACCACCTTTGGTTGTCTTCCAACATGACGTTGGCTAAAGAGGCCATAGATAGAGATATAAAATGCATAAAAATGTTGAAACAAAGAAAAATCCCTATTCTTCACTCCCTCGATTTGTAGTTTTGGAGTAATAACACTTGGTTATTGCCTCTAAACTACTATAGAAACCATGTATTACTAGAAAACATGTAGATTTCTAATAAATATGCCAAAAAGATACATAGATACACTCTCAAATAACTTAAAAACCATGTAGATATTGATAGGTTTTCTCTCAAACAACTTTGAGTCAATCAATTCCTACTTGGATTTGTTGGTATAATAATTTGGTTCTTCTAGAATTGTAAATATGGGCATTGGCATGGGAAAGAATAGGATAAATCTACTCGAAAATTCTCAAAATTGATCATGCCTTTGAATGAATTGAAACCCTTCTAGCTCTTTGATGTGTCATGTTGACAATTCCTCGACTCATCACTATTGTTAGTATTCCCCAGGAATTCATGCTCACATAGGATTCATAGCACCCATGTTATTGAAGCCTAAAGAGTGAAAACCTTGTCTTTCAAAGACTCAATATTCTTAATAAGACTTCAAGAAAGTTGTGTTTTGGTACCATATGATGATAGCATAAGCATATACAAAAAACTAAGATTTCATTAACAATTAGAAAGCAAATGCTTTCTCATAAATAACTGCAATAAAGTAGATTAATCCACTTTATGAATGTAGGGTAGACTAAAAAGCACACTAAAGTGAAATAAAGAATAAATACCTAAAATAACCTAATGTCCAAGTGACTTTATTAATGCCTATGTATAATATCTAATTGGCCATTATAAATTGATATTTAATTTAACAAAGAAACCAATACTAGCTTGAATAATTTTGAATCCTATGCATTATAATTTTCATTTGTTCCTAAAATCATGCACAACTCTACTCTAGAGTTAAACTTATTGTGGAAAGAATATATGCCTTTCTATGCCATTTTTCAGGAAATTTAATCACTTAATATTCAACATTAAATTATCAACTAGGAGTTTGTAAACTTAGAGATGCTACACTATATGTAAGGATTTTAAAGCATTGATAGTCTTCCTAATCTATTGCATTAGAATGGAAAGCAACAACTATCTATGAGCACTCATGCGGAAAGTAAAGTAGCAGGGACTCATCCTTTAGATAGTAATCTTAAGGAAGTTTTTTGTATGGATTTCACAATACATTCTTAGTGCACAAGATATTTGTTACATTCATATCTTTTCTGTGCAACCTTAAACTCAATGCTTAGAAGTATTCAGTTTGTTGTGGAGGCACACCAAAATAGGTAAGGAAAGGAAAAGGATCATGGAAAACCACAAAATTGTAACCAGTGGAAATTCAACGATCAAAGCAGTAAATGAAGCAAATTGTGATCTATCTCCTACATTGAAAGAAAAAAAGTTGAACTATTCTCTATTTCAAAAAGGAAAGGAAAGCAAGGAGGCAGTGCAGGCCGAGTTGGTGGATTGTTACAAATCCGTACCATGCTTCCCAAGAGGATACAAAATCAAAATTAATTCACTCTACCCATGATATTTAACACCAACAATCATGACTTCAACATTAAAGATAAATCTTCAGCAATGTATAGTCAGTAGCTCCAATGATTGACAATCTTTCATTACAAAGATATGGATGATCTAACTGTCCTAGCTAATCTCTAAAAACCTTCCTACTACTCCACTCTTCCTCTCCTATCTTTATGTTACTCCCACTAACCTACCCTTATCCCATACATTTATACAAAAGAGCAAGGGGGTGAATTGGAATTAATTCCCCCAATTATATATTGTCAAATCATAAGCAAATTACATGATATTTTTATTTTTCTTCAATCACCTTGATTGAAGAATAACCCAATATCTGATTATGTATGATTTATTTAGCATACAATCATCTAATAATAAGTTGGATTTGGTTCCTTTTCTCACTAGTTGCTTTGTTTGGGATGCAACTTAACGATAATCACAACTGGAAAGATACCCTTAAAAGAACCATGCATATCTCGCAATCCACACACTTTTTGGGGAAATCTCTCATGAGTCACCTGATTGGGGATGTACTGTACCAAAAACATGTCATGAATTTTCCATATTCTTCTTTGTTTCTCCAAAAATTGCGCCCAAAGTTAGAAATTGTGCTCGAAGTTAGTTACTCAATTTTTCATGCCACAAGTTATCAGAACTTTAACTCGCAAGATAAAGGTTTGTGGAGTAGGCCTCGTTATGAAGTAGACAACATAAATCCATGTCATCATCCCTAGGAACAAAACCCATGTTGTGTAATTTCCCATGGAGCTGTGTAAATATGCCAACCTTAAAGGCTAGTTACAATAACTGCATAGGAGCTACAAGAATAGATCTAGGCAAACCATCATTAGTAAACCAACAATAATACTTTCTAGTTCATCAAAAATAAAGGAAAATAATGATAATTAACTATGTTGACATGTGTAAGCTTATTATGGTATGTTCATGAAAAAAATGGTAAGAAGAGTAATGAATGTGGTAAAATGATTAAAAATATAGGCTTTGAATGGTGAAAAAGATGATAATTTGGTGACTCAACACCATGATAAAGAGAAGTATTTTGCATTGTATTGTTATTATCTTCCACTTGTAACTCGAAAGAAATATTTGATAATTCAGATTCATCTTCATGGCTGGAAACATCTCCTTGATTCGAGTTTTCTAAAACTAGTACCTTCTTAAAAGGAGGATATTTTTGGAAGGTACACCTTGAGGAGACTAATATCCCTCATTAACTTTTTCCTCCTTTGGAAATTTCAGCTCTAAGCTCTTTGTATGTTTTTTGTTCATACAATTTTTTCATGATAATGGATTGCATGCATAATACTTCAACTTGGTTCTTGCTTAGTTTATGTCATAGTTTTAGAAACTATTGATTTCCTATTTTATTGATAGAAGATAAATTAGTGAAATATTCAAATGTGATGCTTGTTTTTTTATTTTTTCTTGTTACTAATATTGCTATCATAGTTATATTGGCAAGTGTGGCTTGCATGATTTCCATTTACTTGCTTGAAAACTTATAGTTTAATATTGATTGTTTGTGCCAATCTTGGTTAATCCACTAGTGAAAAAATAGTATTGAGATTATGTGTTTATGTAATTATCAGACATAATAAAGTCTTAAGATATCCAACTATCTTATGGTTAATTACTAGACTTATCATGTTATTTTTTATGAACAATAAGGGTCATATTTCCCTAGATTGAAAAATAAGGCATGTCTTCCCCTAGACTACCCTATTTATATGATTCACTTTTTGATAGTGAAAATATCAAGCTTTTGTTGCATAGTTTCATGTCTTTTCTCTCTTGAATCAATGTAATTTGTACTCACATGGGAATTACTTTAACAAATATCATAGCACATGGGTTCATATTTGAGGTTTAGACATATTTAAAATGCAATTCAATTGATATAATATATGGTTTTAAGGGGGTGAGGAGATTTTAAAAACTAATCTAAGGCTATACATATTCTAGGGCTTGACTGAGGGACCTCATTTTTTGGGGGTGCTAAGAGGAGAGTTAGCATTGAAAAATATTTTTCTTTGTGAGTTCTTTAATGGAAGCGAAGCATCTCACAAAGGAAAATTGTGATATGTTTCTAGTCCTTGTACCTTATATAAATTCTCATGAATATGGGGATGATTCATGGGTTGAGAACTTCCCTAACATGTTTTGGAGGGAATTGAGTAATTTCAATCTCACTTTAAAGAGGACAATTG
>APFE031327841.1:96248-225854 GCA_000404065.3 Pinus taeda | reverse complement strand
TTACTTTGTTTTATTTTATTTTTTCTTGCAAGGTCCATGTCGATCCTTGACTAGCAACTTGATCCAATTATGTGTCAATTTGATAGTTGATTTTAAAGTTTTTGTTATAATGGATCAAGTCCACCCGACAATGTGTCAATTTCATGGTTGGTCTTAAGTTTTTCATTACAATGGGTCAAGTTTGCCCACACTGTGTGTAAATTTGATGGTTGATTTTTAAATTTTTGTTGTAATTTGTCAAATTGTCTTAGGCTAAGATTTTAAAGTCAATATACTTTTAGCACTTGAAAAAAAACTACTCTTGGTATAATGACTCTTTCATTCAGGTGTTCATTTTTAAAGTTTTTTTAGTCATAAATTTTTTCCATATTGCCATAGTTGATATATGTAGTAAACTTAAGTTTTTTTGGAGTTATGATTTTTTATTTTAATCCTATGGTTGAAAAATTGTCAAAATTTTAAGGTTTTTCTAAGCCATGATGTTTTATCTTTAATGCTATGGTTAAAAACAATTATAAGTATTTTACCTTTAACACCATGGCTGAAAATTGTTGAAATTCTAAGGCTTTTCAGAGACGTGATATTTTATCTTTAATGTTATGCTTGAAAATCATTGGAATTTTAAGGTTTTTCGAAGTCATGATATTTTATCCTTAACACCTTCACTAAAAAATGTTGAAAATTTACCTCTAAAAAAACGACGACATTTCAACATCAACACTTCTTTATTTTCAAGGTGCTTTTTGCACAAAACAAATTGGTTTTTACGAGATTTTGTTGTCATTTTTAAAAAATGTTGAAAATTTAACCCGAAGAAAAAAACATTATTCCAGCATCAACATTTATTGTTTTCAGGTTGTTTTTCATTTTTTGGGGGGGTTTTTTTGGCTAGAGTCACTTGTTTTGAGTTTACAGTTCTTATTTGATATTTTACATTGTTAGCTTACAAGCTAGTGCCTTTAGGTTAATACACAATCGTAATAGAGCTTACAAGCCAATCCCTTTGAGTTAATACACAACCATAATAGAGATTACGAGCCAATGCCTTTATGCCAATACACAACCATAACAAAGTTTATGAGCCAATGCCTTTGAACTAATACATAACCATGATAGAGCTTATGAGTTAATGCCTTTGGGCTTCAAACGATGACTAGACACCATAGTGCTTACTCGACAACAAAGCTTTTCAACTGTGCACCATATAACTTATGAGACAATGTCTTTAGGTCTATAAACTAGATGGATATGCCAATGAATGAGCACACTTATAATCATGCTAGCCTCAAAGACAAACACACTCTCACACACACACACACACACATATTTGTGTGTGGGTGGGCTTGAGGTTGATTGGGGCTAACGAAAATTTAGAACATGGGCCGATGCAAACTTGTGTAGAAAATTCATGTGACCTTACCATGTGACCCAATCCTAGGGTCCATGGTCAAACTAATGATGACCTCATGCTTGACACATGGCGCACTCTCATTGGGCTATTGTTTCACTCTTATTCTGTTCAATTAACCAAAAAAAAAAATTGAGTTAGTATGCCACACGGATCTTGCCATGGCATCACCATACACCTAATCTCTTGCTTCCACATGTAATCAATTACCATTCAACCATTCATGTCTTTCCATGTGTGCTTCCATGTCACCTGTAGTCATTATTGAGGTGGGGGGCACATGTCATCCTTCTATACCTACCACGTATCAAGAGATGAGTGGACCAACATGGTAGAGGTCAAGTGGCGTGGAGGATACATCACTGTCATTAACATTTAGACAAGTTATTACTCATTTTATCATTCATGAAATTCCTAATGGTCAAATATTCCCTAAGATGCATGAAATTTAACCCCGTTAAATATTACCTAAGTTCATGTGTCATCTATCGTAGATTGTACCACAAATTCATGGATCTGGTTTGAAGATGCTCGACATTTAACAAATTTGGTTTTATTAATAATAAATTTGGTAGTTTTTCCCCTTTTACCATTGTCAACATCAAACTGACATATATTCTCATATGGGAGGAATTCGACGAAGTTTGATATACCATTGAAAAGGTATTAGAAGGAACTACACAACAATACCATCTATAGCTTCATTGGAACATCATCAACTAAAAAAACAAAAAAATGTAACTTTGTCATTATTGATGTGATCTTTCAAGAAACCAAACTAATACTATACCCAACAAGCCCTTTCTGTTGACCTCCCCTTTGACATCAATGAAACTAGTTGTCATTAATAGACACAATATGTCCAAAAATCTCCCCCTTTTCTCTAATAAACCTTATTAACCACACCTATTTTCTTATACTAAATAAAGTAAATATAACTACTCTTATCATACCCACTTGCTTATACATTATTAATTTATCACTAATCATTACTTTGTATTCTTTTACAATGATCAATTTGCAAAAAGAACTGCATCTTCCATTCTCATCATCTATACATAAAGGCATTTTCCTTTAATACTATATTTTGTTTTCTATTCAAATCTAAATCTTTCTAAATACAGTTTCCAACTTAAAAAAATACCGGTGAATCACCCCATTAGACACTATTTGACTCACTACTGAGTTCTCTTACTTTCTCCTAATGTATGTGTAAATAAATTCTAAAAGTAATCTTTGGCATGTTAAGTCACCATGTTTTTTTATAATTTATCTATATCCTTGTGCCACATAACTTACTATTATTTCTTTAACTATATAATTATTTTGTGGAATAAAAAGTTTCATTATATTAACTTCATATACCTATGTGTGAGTCGAATCTAAGCTCATGAGACCACTTATTGTTCTATCAACATGTATTGTGACGATAACACGCTTCAAATTTTACCTTGTGTTATAGTTGTTAGTTGGTTTGACATTACACCGCTTGAGTCATTGACGTGGAAATTCTTGGCATTATGGCATAAATTTTCTAACACTGATGGTTTCATTTGCTAACATGGATCTTTATTGTTACGCACTCATTATTTTAGGGGTAAATACAAATTTTACTCACTAGCAGAGCGATACTGGTTACGCACTCATTATTCTATGGGTAAATATAAATTTTACTATTTGGAATATCTACTGTTATTTCCTTTGTAAGTTTAAGTTTCCAAGAGTTCAACCATATCAATTTTTGATGTAGGGTTTTCAAGTCCTTTCGTTTCCCAATAGAATTTGTTCTCAATCTCTTGGAAAATGATTCCTCCTTTGATTAGGTAAATTTCCTTGAATTTCTAAATACTTCTTTTCAAATTTCGCTATTCATTTTTCTGGTAATACCATGTCTAGGGTTTGTAATTAATAACCATAAATATATTTAATTTTTAATTCTTTTAGTCCAAATTTATTATCTTGGCCACTCCTATATGTACTTGAGAATGATGATAGAATTCCTTTGTTTTGTGTATATATTTTATATAAATTTGTAATATCTTTTATTTAGTGTTTTAACCCTACATGAGTGTTCATATTCCTCTCTTATATCTAAGTTTCTTTATCTCATATTTATTTGTAATTAATGATAATTAAACTTTTTCTCATTTTATATCCATTTTTTGACCATAGGTTCATGGTTATCATCTTGCAATTTTTAATTCTCCAAGTGAATATGGTTCTTATAAATTTTGATTATTGTTTCCTTTGTATTATACAACTTTTGGCTTAAGATTTATCCATCAACTCTAACAAAGATCTTTGTTCTTTGGATACTTGTAGGTATCATACAAACCATCATGGAAATTTTGAAATCTTTTCCTTCGAAATCTATAATATGGAACTCTTTTCCTAGATACAAATTGTTCAGCTTCCTTTCTCTAGGTCGAGTGTTCTTGAAACCCCTAGTTACTTCTCTGCTTGTTCCTAACTTTGTGTTCGAGGACAAGATGCCAAGGTTTTCTATCTTTTTAAATTCAGTATTTAAATTGATGTCTCAATATTGCTTCCTCTTAGGAAGTTTATGTTTTATTGTTTTTTTCCCCTAATGTGTATTTTTATAAAATGAATGACAGATACTAGCTCTAGGTCATGTGTGGCATAGTTATGCCCATAATATTTTAGTTTTTTGGATTCAAACCTTATTACATGGCCTTCTTGCATTAACACTCACCCCAAACCTTCTTTACAAACATCAATATAGACTACAAAGTCTTTTTTGGGATCAATTAATTTCAAAATTGGAGCAGTATTTAATAATTGCTTCAATTTCTCAAAGTTATCTTGACATTTATTGTTCCATTCAAACATAGTTCTCTTATTTTATAAAGAGGTGATTGGGTATGCTAGTTTTGAAATTCCCTCTATGAACCTTCTGCAATAACTTGTAATTCCCTTAAAAGACCTGATATTAGCTACATAAACATTGGCTACTCTATGATAGACTTTAAATTTTCTGGATCCGTAATAATCCCTTACTTAGATAATACATGGCCTAAATAGTGAATTTGTTTGTGATAAAATGAACATTTTCTAAAGTTAGCATACAACCCATTTTCTCTAAGCGTTTGAAGAAACATTTTCAAATGTTGATTATGTTCTTGTTTAGTTTTTGAGTAGACTAAAATGTTATTTATGAATACCATGAAAAATTTGTCCAAAAATGGGAAAAGTAAACTATTCATTAGACACATTAAAGTGGTTGGTGCATTAGTGAGTTTGAATGGAAGTACAACAAACTCATAATACTCATACTGTGTCCCAAATATTGTTTTGTGAATATCCTCATCTTTGATTCTAATTTGATGGTATCTAGATCCTAGGTCAATTTTAGAGAAACTTGAAGGTCCCTTGACTTGGTCAAACAAGTAATAAATCTAGGGAAAATGATATTTGTTTTTTATGGTCATTTAGTTGAGCTTCTCGCAATCTATACAAATCCTAAGGGTTCCACCTTTTTTTTAGACAAATAACACTGGTGCACCTCAAGGCGATACACTAGGTCTTGTATCTAATAGTTCTTGTAGCTGAATTTTTAATTCCATCAATTTAGGAATACTCATTTTGTATGGGGCCTTTGATACTAGAACCACTCTAGGAATAAGATCAATTATGAAATCTATATCCCTTCTTGGAGGAATTCATGGTATTTATTTAGGAAATCAACTTTATATTTCTCCAAGAGAGGATAATCCTCTACGAATAACTTTTGATTACTAATAGAAAGGTCTTCAATCTGAACAATAAACATTTGGCATCCATTTTGAACACATTTATTTAATTGTAAGGTAGAAATTTTCCTCACTGAATGGCCCTTGGAAATCCTTTTATCGTACAAGCCTCCCCTTCATCATTCATCCATGTAAAATACTTTTCTAAACAGTTTAAAAGTACCATGTGTGGTTCTAACTAGTCCATGCCAACAAGGACATCATAAGATCCCAAAGAAATAATGTTAAAAGTTAACTTAGTGTACATTCCATTCAAATCTATTGAACAAAATTTTATTATTTTAGTAACTTTTCTTTTAGCCCCTATGGCCAATTATACTAACCATGGTTTATTCTACTTTTCCTTTTAATTCCACATTTTTCAATTGTAGCATGGGAAATATAACTTAAAGTAGAATGAGGATCAATTAAAACAATCACATTCTTGCCAAAAAAATTAGCTTGGATCTCCACCATAGTGAATTGATGATCAATGTATCTCCCATCCAACGCCACTCTAATCCTTGAAATATTGCAAGAAACATCATTAAATATAGATGTTTGATGCATATTGTTTACTATTTATTTTTTGTTCCATGCATATTTTTACTATTTATTTTTTGTTCAAAGGATTTTGTGGACAGTCCCTCCATAAATGGTTTTCATTACAACCCCAACACTTGATTGGTGGCCTAGTTGATTCACCAAATTTTATGTTTCCTGTTCCTACTCCCTACCCACTTTTTTGACTTCCTTTTTTTATATAATTTACATTCTTGCTATAGTTTCCACCTTCAATGCTTCTAAAGGTATTGGAAAATCTAGGTTTCTTAAATCCCTTTTTCTTAGCATTGAGATTTTTATTTTTCTTGGCCATCCAATTTTTAGAATTGTCCCTTTTCTACTTGTTCTGGTTGTAACATATTTTTTCCTTCCTTACTATTTCATCCATGGTTTTGGGAATGTCAAATTCAATCCTCTCCCTATAGGAAAAAGGTATATAGTTAATAAACCTCTGAATTTTTTCCTTTTCTTCTTTCAAATATGGTACATACCTAAACAAGCTCATGAATTTGTTCACAAATTCATCCATGGTTGATTGTCCCACCCTTAACTCATGAAACTCTCAGGGATTTTCATCGGAGTATATTTATGTTAATTTTTTTTTTAATTCCTTTTTAAATAGTTTCCATGTCAGTTTTTTTCTTCTAGTATTCTTCATTTATTTAGTTGTAAAACCACCATCACAACTGAAAACACATTGTTATCTGTTTGCATGTTTCCACATCTTTCTATTTCTATTTCTTGCGCCATAGCCCATGTACAACACATCAATAGTGATATTAAAAGAAAATATGCTAATGTAAACAAACTAATATGTTTAGCCTTCTTGCCAGGTTTGCACGACAACACCTCATGTTTCAGTGTTGTTGTCTCCCTAGGCATACTATGGTCATATCTACTTGCTACCACCATCTCGCTTTCTTGCTTCGGATCAACTTCTTTGCTCACTTCCACAGACATGAGTGGGAAGCTTTCACTTCCCATTCCCACTGCTAAAATGCGAGTCTCATGTTCAGACTCATATCCATAATTCTGTTGTGTTGTTGGATTCACTTCTTGCTTGCCCTTTCACTTCCTTTTCCAAACTTGGAACTACTTAGGCTTCTGTTCAATGTGTAGCTTCCAACAGTTTTCTCTATCATGGCCATTTTTCTTGTAGTACGAGAAATATTGTTTCAGATATTTCTTCTCATCACAAAAACTCGGAATACTTTCTTCATATTTTGCCTCCTTATTCATGGCCATGATCTTCCTCTACAAAGTTATTCTCTTCCAACACTTGGTAATGAAATAGTTAGATAACCCAAAAAGAATGCATGATTTTCTATGCCATAAACTTTTCACATCGCTAATCTTCCTAAAATAAAAATGAATGCTAGAAAAACTAACTTTATTATACCTTGGATGATCGTTTCTCACATATGCATTTCATGAATATTTTGTGTTCATTCTTCCACCTAACATCTCACATGCCTTACTATCAGATGAAGTTTCTTGTTGATCTTATTGTGTGGCTGGCACATATGACATGTTCTCTAAATGTACACACATTTCGTCATTTCTGATTACAAGAGGTATAGCATAATTTTCTCCAACTTGCTCTTTCTTGGCCTTTTGCAGCTCGAGACGTAATGTTCACTTCTCGTCATTTGCGACTTTGAGGAGTTTATTGAGTTTTGCACTTTTCAGTCAAAGACTATTGTTAACGTCCTCCAACTCCTGTAGCCTTCCTCATTTCAAGCCTTTATCCATGTCTACTTTGACAAATTCTTCTTCACCTAGTGAACATGCACACTTAAAAACCAAGCTATTAATAATCGCTCTGATACAAATTGATCTAAATCCCAACCTCAATTGACACTGGTTCATTAAATTTTTATAAGTGTTTGCATGTATTTAAAATCACCATTAAAAAAGATATAAATTTAAAAGACATAGGCAACTTAAAAGGAAATTTCAAGAAATAAACATTAAGAAAAAACCACATAAGAGAAAATGACACCAACATGTTGATAACAGAGTTCGGTTATCTTCAACCCTACTTCTTAGGGATCGATCTTTAATGGGGAGGCCTTTTTATTCAAGGTTTTCAAAATCCATAAAAATTACATATAAAAATTCTTTAATTATAATCCAAACTGACTATGTTTTTTTATGCTTTGTCTCTAGATCCTGACGTAACTTACAGGTTTGAAAAAGGCTTCATGGTTTTCCCAGAATGTATGTCCAAAGTTTTGTTGTCTTGTTGGTCTGTCAGTGCCTACATAAAAACTCCTCTTGTTGCATGAAAATACAACTTTTTAATGTAGGGATTAATGCATGAGTGGTTGTGGATAGAAAACCCTCTCAAGTCTCCCGGGACCCAAGGTAGATGAAATTATATGAACTGCAGCGACTCAAAGACACATGCACATATTCATGTTATTCTAGAATTGGCAAAGTATAATATAAGAGTTACCTATCAATCTCTAGTGTAGTTCCTCCGGAGATCTCATTGTGAAAAAGGGAGAACCGTTTCGCATACTCCTAGAACTGAACCTGCACATAGATAAGACAATAAGTAACCTTCACAACATATAGATCTTGATTTTTAAAAACATTAACATACAAGAATATGCAAAAATAAAATGTGTCTAGGAGGACTATCAATCTTGAAATCATATCAATATATATAGAAAAGAAGTCTCAACATCATCAAGTAGATAGAACAGGAGCAGATCTATATTATTAGATGAGAGAAGAATGATTACAACCATGGTTTCTGAATTAAGTCTTCCCTTAGCTCCTTGGTTCCTTTCCCTCTCTCTCTCTCAAATCTTCGATATTATAACAATACTAGTCTAAATATTTGGATCCCTGTTACAATGGTCGAGCCTCTGATTTATAAATGAGGAGAGGCTCTTTGCTTGCCATTTCATCATGAGTTCCAATGAGGCAAAATCTTGGATGTTGTCTTGCTTTATTTCTCTTTCCCTTCCCTTTAGGCTTTGCTAGGATTAACAATGTTCTTAGTTAGGATTGAGGTTAATGTTTCCCACTTTTCGAGCTGACATTTAAGTGAAAAGCAGAGTGTTAGACAGTCAAATCATGCTTTGACCTCCAAAATCCCACAAATATCTAGTAATGTTTCACTTTAGGCAAAACATATTGTTAACCTAGGTACTAACGCTTTCTTCTGAGTCATGGGCAGAGTTATAACTTCCTTTGTATGTTTCTGGGATATGTTACCCTAGAAAATGAGCCTGCCACTTAGTGTTTTTCTTCCAGTCAAAGTGTCCTTCTCCTCTGAGCTAATGAGCATGTCATTTTGTGTATAACATATGCCCCCTAAATTGTGAGGTCGAAGATGGAGACGATGGCCAAAATAATTTATATAAACTAAAGAGAGAGAGAGAGAGGATTGGAGCTTTAGAACTATAGGAGACATGGAAACAACAACATATGTCAGAAATATATAAATATGTCCTTAGTTAGGCATTCCCATGCTCGGAACTTAAAGCAACTAGCACAGCCACAATTACTCCTACATTTATTTCTGCATTTATTCCCTTGTCAGAGTAGGTGAAGGAAGTTATTGCTACATATCTTATCCACAAGATATTTTGTAACTCTCTTTTTGTATAAATACCTCCCCAAGGAATGTATTCGGGGTTGGTGATTCTCCTCTTTGGATCATGCTGTAGTTATGATATTTTTTAATGCAAAGGTTGTTGAAGTGCACTACTGTTGGACCGTCTGAATGTGGATTTGATATTTTGGGCTCTGCTATAGAATTCTTGTGTCTTTCTATGGATCAATAAGTAGTTCTAAACTATGTTTTGTGTTTTCTATGTTTGCAAATTTCATATATGTTTCATAATCTTAGTAACAGGGAAAAATAATAGCCCAAAACTTGTTTAAATACACTTTGTGTTCAATTCCTGTTGTTATTTATGTTTTCTTCAGAATTAGGATAAACAGGAATTCTTAGATGCTTCTGTTTCTACTGATTCTTTCACTTTGAAAATTGCCAAGGAATTCTTTACTGCTCCTTGATAATATTTATGCACTTTCCCTCTGCTATCATGATGAAGGATTCTTGATTTCCCTTCACCCATTGGCTTACATCCCATCAATTTCTAGATTTCAATATTGTTCCAAAACTAATTATCTTGCTTTGTAGTATTGCCCTTTATCACAGAAACACACTCAGTTCATAGACTCCATTTTCCCAATGGAATAAATTGTTTCAAACTTGCATCTCAGCTCTGTTTAAAATCACCATCCAAACAAACTTAAAACAAAACTCTGCACATCATAACTAGCATAAAAAACTTCAAAAAGCAAAGTTAAATTATAAAGAGAGAGCCCTCTCTAGATGCAGTTTGGCTAGAATATGCATCTAAAATATTGGTTAGTGGTTACCTCGACCGTATTCCCTTTTCTCACAAGTTTTGGGGAACAACCTGAGTGATAACATCATTGGCGACTCCACTGGGGATTGAATGAAAGTCTGTTACTACTGTCTAATCTCTAAAGCTACAGATGGAGCCTGAAGTTAGCCAGGGAGCCTTTGAAACTGTCTTTGCTATGCAATTACAAGAGTAAATAAAAGCTACTTCAGTCTAACTCCAGTTTAGCTTTAGATTTTAAACAGCTGTCTCAAAGATTTGTTTGGCCATCCTTGTTTCAAACCTACCTGAAGGAAAGCCCAACTCCTCCTACATTTCAGGGGCTTCCTTCAAGATATTGTCAAAACTTGTATCCTCCAAATATTCCCAGAAGATACCCAAAACATACTTTAGAAGCTGGCTCCAAAGAAAACTCGTTACACTAGGTCAAACCCAGACCCAAATCCTCAAGCTGTTTCTGAAAATCCAAATTTGATTCCTACGAGCCTTAGGAAACCTGAAAATCAAGAGATTTCTACTGATTCAAATCTTGAAACACCTCAGCAGAAACCTATTCAAACTCAACCTACTATAGTAAAATCTCAAGCCTTTCTTCCTATTGCTATAGCTTCTTCTAGTTCACCTTTATCACTCCAAAACCTCTTTTCCACCCCTCCATCCACAACACTTATCTCAGTTGTTATCCATGTGCTTCCAATTGTCCCACTTTTGCCTACTAATATGGAAAATCGATATGCTCCCATGCAGTTTCCTGCCAATCCAAGGGCTATGCCACAGGAATATTAGGGAAAAATTACCTATTTTGATGGTACTGGCACTTACACTGCTCAACAACATACCAAGAAGATGACAAACTATTTCGAAAACTATGAGATTGATGATGATGATGTCAGGATGAAAATTTTTGTCTAGAGCTTAACTGGTGATGTAAGGACATGGTTTAGGTCACTCCCTGCAAACACAATAGCTAATCCAGATTCCCTTTATCAGACTTTCCTGAACAGGTGGGAAAAGAAAAAAGACCCTTTACACATCTTAATAGAATATGAGAACTTGAAGAGAGGCCCATAAGAAAGTGTCTAAGATTATTGTGCCAGATTCAACAATACCTACCTTGCTATTCCAATAAATCTTAGACCACCACCAGACTTAGCATTGATCAAATTCCCTGATGGATTTTACTCAGACATGGCTTACCAGCTCAGGGAGAGAGCTCCTCCTAGCCTTGAAGATATGCAGAGCATAGCTGTGAGCGTTGAAGCCAATCTGATTTCTAAATGAAATCGAGCTAGATATGAAAGAAGAACAACTTTCAAAGAAGAACCATCTGCCTTTGAACAAAAGCTTGATGCAATCATTAAAGGCATGGACAGGCTGGGAGATAGAGTGGAAACTATTGAGAGGAAATCTTCATGGGAAGGCCAACCAAACAGCAATGCAAGAAATCCGAACTTTAGAAAAAATCAAAACCCCAATGTAGGAAACGTTGGTCCAGACCAAAACATAAGGCCCCCCTTCCAAGAAAACTATGCAGAAGCCTCCACATCTAGTGAACCAACAGAGAACCCCCACATTAACCTAATGGGTTTCAATAGTGGACAACCAATTTTCCTAACTCAAGAAGATCAAGAGACTCATACTCTTAGTCAGTTTCAAATGCAATTAGGGGAATCCTTTGATTTTAAGCAAGGGTATGATACAGCTATGTAAGAAGTCCACAAGCAGTATAACTTGAGAAGTAGGAGAGTAGACATCCCTGATGATCCCAAGTAGAAGACAATCAAGCAACCTAGCAGAACCAAACTCAAGGACTCTCATATACCAATTATCCCTAAATCAACTGCCAATCCAAATAGTCCAACAATTGAAGATGTTTCAGACAAAGATAAATCAAAACAACACCCTACATCTATTTCTCCACTCAGAGAGATTGTAGAGGAACTTTTGGAAGATAGTGTGCAAGTAACTCCAGTTCATCATAACATTCCAATAAAAGAGGCAGTTGTTGAAAACTTAGTTGAAAAACACCACCTTGTTGCCCAAAATATCAAAATACAAATAGAAAAACCCTTTAATATGGAGGCTGAAATAAGTAAGTTAAAAGTATCCATCCCATTATCTGAATTGGCTATGCATGAAGTCTTTAGAGAACAAATCAGCAGATCATTACAAATTTCAGAAAACAAAGATTCAATGAATATCCTTGATGATCAACCATAACTTATATTTGGCTCTGAAGCAAATGGTAAATTAGTAGATGGAGGGGTCCCTCCCTTCTATGTGAGTTTAAACATTCATGACAAGGTGCTTCACAATGCAATGTTTGATTCAGGAGCCTCCCATAATCTGATGCCTAAATCTGTTATGGAAACGTTGGACCTAGATATCACAAGGCCATACAAGGACCTATTTTCCTTAGTTTACAGGTTTCTGTGGAATGGTTTTTGAGAAATATAATTCGGAAAATCCACAGTGTTCTTCATTGTTTTTGTCGACGTTTCGAGCCTATACCAAGACTCATCATCAGGACTTGTATTACAGAGAGGAGAAAAGCCGAAGATAAATAGGGTTTAAGGAGGGTTGCTGAGTAAGCCGACCATTTAAATAATTACTCCTATTTTCTTTAATATAATAAAAACGTCATGAAATATTAGATTGTATGTATTACCTAATGTGACGTAATGTAATGTATTAATTTATTCCTTTTTTACTCGTTATTAAATTTATTTATTAATGAGTATAAATATATTATATATATATTACTTTTAATTATAATTATATATTATTTATTTTATTAATTAATAGAATAAGAATATGTATTATGATCTATATATGTATTCTTTATTAATTATTGTATAAATTTATTTTATATATTGATTTATTAATATCTTGTTTATTAGTTTTATTAATTGGTAATATGATTAATTTATTAATTTATTGATTATTGTATTAATCTTATATTCTTATTTTTCAATTATTATTAATTGATTATATAATATGATAAATGTATATACTTTATTTAATTATTGTATTAATAATATTTCTTACTAATATAATGAAATTATTTAAAGTTTTAGATCTATGTGTTTCTATTTATTTCTATTATGCTCAATTCTTATTTGTATTAATTTTATTTTTCTATATTAATTTGATATTATTTTGTATACTAATTTTTATATTTATTTATTAGTTTTATTAATAGGTTATATGATTAATTTCTTAAATGATTGATTAGGTTTCAATTCCTAAAAACATATAAGTATTATTAATGTGGGATATATAAATACATGCTTTTAATTCATTTAGTTTTTTATATTTGAATAAAGAGCATGTATTAATCCACTATTTCATTGATTAATTAATTAATTTTATTTCATATTGTTTTATATATATGAATGAAGGGCACTATATTAATCCACCATTTAATTAATTAATTAATTTTATTCTTTATTACTATTGCAACTAATAACTAAGGTTATAAAGGGATCTATATATTGCTCCTTAATGTTATTTAACATAATTCTTTTAAAAGTTTTTTAGAAGCTTTAGGTTTTAAAGGAGAAGGTCCGATTTCAAGAAAGCCTCTAGCTCAATTCAAGAACCTACTAGATGGATTAAGACGCACGGGCCAAATGTCTTAGAGATCAAGGGGGTTAGGTTTAGAGAGGGAAAGAAGGGGGGAATAAGGGGAATTTTATTCAATGGGCGAGAGAAGAGGATTCCAATTTTTACTAATTTCCAGACCTCCATCTCTATTAAGGTTACGCGGGTGCTTAATGATTTCAATGGCTTCACGCACTTTCCTCTTGAAATGGTGCTTCTCATTTGCAATGACCTTAGTGTCCTCAAGGCATATATGGTGGCTAGTTTTACCAGCATCCTCAGCTAAAGCTGAAGAGCGAGTTCTTTCTTTGCGGATATCAACACTATGTTCTTTGAGCCTAATCTTTACAGACCTGCCAGTTTCTCCTATATATTGTTCTCCACATGAGCAAGAGATGATATATACACCTTTTTGTTGTAGCTGATCCTGGCTGTCCTTTACAGATTTCATATTTTGTTTGATAGTTGATAAAGGCTTGAATGAAGTTATGATATCCTTCTTTTTGATAACTTTGGCCAGCTTGTCGGTGACACCTTCAATGTATGGGAGATAGGCACTAGAAGTCTTGGGGTTTATTGATTTGTTAGCATTGTTCCCTGCCTTGGCCTTCTGAATGGCTTTGTGGATGCTTTTATTCTTGTATCCTAAGTTGGCAAAAGTTCTTTTTAGGTAAGAAATCTCTTCCTTGGTGTGATTATCATCTGAGATTCTACAAGCTCTAGTGAAGAGGGTTTGTAGTACACCCATCTTTTGGGCTGGATGGTGATGTGAATCGGCATGGAGGTAGTTATCTGTATGCACCTTTTTCCGGAATACTTTATGACCTATGGAACCATCCTCCTTTCTTATCATGAGAATGTCCAGGAAAGGTATGCAATTATTCTCTTCTGTCTCCATTGTGAACTTAATGTCATTAGATATGCTATTAAGATGGTTCAGAAAGTTCTTGAGTTCATTATCACCATGAGGCCAATTGACGCTGGTGTCATCTACAAACCTGACCCAGAACTTAGGTTTTAAAGGGTATGAATCAAGGGCTTTTTTCTCAAATTTTTCCATGTATAGGTTGGCTACAATCGGAGAAAGAGGTGATCCCATCGCAACACCCGAAGTTTGCTCAAATATCTCACCCTGGAAGGAGAAGAAGGTAGAGCGAAGACAAACCTCAGCTAATTTTGCTGTTTGGGGGTCTGTCACTTCTTTAACAACTTGAATGGCTTCATCTAGGGGAATCTTGGTGAAGAGCTGGACTACGTCAAAACTGACCATTTTGTCATCTGGGTCTAATTTCATATCCTTAATGAATTTTACAAATTGATTGGAATCCTTAATGTAAGAGCTGGTTTTGCCAACTAGCGGAGCTAAGATGCCAGCGACATATTTTGCTAATTCATAAGTAGGGGAACCTATAGTGTTCACTATAGGTCTTAGGGGAATATCTTTTTTATGGACTTTGGGGGCACCATAGATTCTAGGCGTGATTTCATTGTCTGGGGTGAGGCGCTTTTTTAGCTTATCGTCTAGATTGGTTTCTTTAATAGCCTTTTTAGCTAATCTTGTAATTTTAGAGATGGGGTTTGTTTCCAGTTTTTTGTAGCTCCCACTATTATACAAGTGGTCTTTCATCTTGTTTACATAATCATTATGATTCATAATAACTGTGGCGCCACCTTTATCAACTTTGAGAATGACAATGTCATCTTTCAAATATCAGAATGGAAAGACTCTCTGGAGCTGCCTCAAGAAACTGGCCTTAATGTAAGGCTCATAGTGCTGCCGATCAACCTTCTGTTTCTTGTGCCATTTTTCTCCAACGTTCGGTATACGGGTTGCTAATGAGACAGTTTCAGGTGTCAATGTGAAGGTGACCCTGGCTAAGTTAGAGTGATCTCCATGTAGGTGAAGCACAAAAAGATGGGCCAACTCACGATGAACTCGAACATTAGCCACCCTTTGAAAAAACTCAAAACATGATAGATGCTGGAAACATGACATAGCAAGAGGGTAGGCCTGCAATTCTGTGAGGGTGGTTGGCTCATCCCTAACATGTTTGCCACTTTTGTGATGTCTCCGGGGAGCTTGTTCTTCCGAGGATGAATCAATTTGGGTTTCCATCTCATACTCCGATGAATGCTCAGATGCCATGACTGCTGTGTATGGACTGTGCTTGGACTACCCTTTGATGATGGTAGTGAAACTATGTGTTGTTGTGATCTATGCCACCAAGGGGAACAATGCAAAAAGGGAGTGTTAGGAAGGGCAATAATATGATGGGATTAGGGGTTATGGGGGGAAATTTTTGTTTAGGGAGATGTAGGAGGGTTTGGGGATTTTATAAGGTAGGGTTTTGGGGTTTTATGTTTGACAAATGAGTGGAGGGGATAGGGAATAGGGGTTTAGTACTGTTTTAGGCTAGGGAAAATAGGGAAAAATGGGATAGGGGGGAAGGGAACAATGGAAAGAAGGGGAAAAATGAGAGGTGAAAGAGGAGCCTTGGCATCAACACAACAAGTTTGCAACCCTAGCCACAATTGTTTTGATGATTTCAAGTGGTAGGGTTTATGAGTTTTTATTGCAACTATACACGGCCATAAACCACCATCATGTTCACAAAAATTTGATGGACAAGCAAGATTTAGACCCTACCTGGCAATTGGAAGGGATTCAAAGCGATTTGATGCAAATTTGGCACAAATTCAGGCCTTTGTGGGTGTGCGCTGCGCAACAAACCCATTGCGCCACGCTCTGTGTGTGCGTCGCGCCCGTGTATTTCCACCACTGTGGGGTCACGCTCTGTGCACCGCGCCCCTCTGTGTTTGCACCACGCCCTTGAAAACACCTCCAAACTCACCTAAAATGCGTGCTTGCTTATCATAATCACTTTGCAATGTTTCTCTCTATCTTTGGTGTGCACAATGACTTTGTTTCTTGTGGGCATCTTATATACAGACCTTGGAGTCATGGTTTTTGTTTCTTCAAAACCTATTTTGATAATGTTTTTATTTTGGCTCTTTTTCCTGATTTAATGCAACTCTGTATTTCACTTTTCCCTTTGAATTTTTAGCTAAAATGATGAAATTTTTTGGCACTTTTTGCAGGGGTTGTTGACATGGCATTTGGCTAAGGAAACCATGACTGCGCCTGAAGAGATCAACTGGAGACTTTTTTGAAAATGATCACAAATGACACAATGTTTGACTTTTCTTCAAAACAGAGTTTTGAAGAACAGTGGTAATCTGTCAACATGACGATGAAAATCTTTGAATCACAATTTTGTAAGGGCCTCCCTCTGGCCTGCATGGCTTTATTGGACATGGTTGAAGACCAAATTGACTAATCCCTAGACCTAATGACCGAAAATGACTCTCGTCCATTAAAAGATCGAACATTGACTGTCATGGACTTCAGTGAACATTGATGAAAAGACCTAAGCCAGCAGGTGCTAGACATGAGGGGAAATGAATGACAAGACCTTTTCCGTCAGATTATGGCATGCCCCTAGCGGAATGCAGCTGAGTGTATGGAGCGAGACTCCTAAAATGAAATGCAGAAAGAGTTTTGATCTCTGACGGAGGACTAACAAGACCGACTCTAACACTAAGAATAAGGAGGCAAATCTCCAAATAAGTCATCATGTCCGCATAATATAGATATTTGCGCAAATCAACAATTGTCAAATCAGATCACTAGACGTCAGGTCAAGTACAAATGTTATCATAGAGAGATCTATAGTAAAAGCACATCTCAATCATCAATTCAAAGTTATTGTCAAACATCATGACAAAACACTTTTCATATATGCTAGTAATGCCAAATCATTCCAATCTCTTGTAGCACAAACATAGTGACATATCTATATATATGTCCTGGTCACCTGCAAACACAAGTTCAATCTGCATGTTCATGTTATGGAAAACATTCAAGCTTTCCCTACTAGCAGATCTTGCTATTATCTGCAATACATCCGTGGTAATGACATCTTCCAGGTGACCACTTGATTTCATGCACAATACTTCATTATATGATAAAAAATTTAACTCAACAACTTTAGAAATCAGTTAATAGTGGCAGAATATGTCAGGGACATAATGATTCAGAGTTCAAGCAGCTTTAGAAATCTTTAGATGATAGTAAAAAATAGTCAAACCTTTTGTCTCTCCCTTTAGGTTAGCATGAGAGTGACTTTAGCTACCTAGACGATGTCTAGGCCTTAACATGCGTGCATCTAGGGACAAAATCTCCTAGATCTATGACTGTGTCTAGAGCATAAACCCTAATTTCTGTGTGGGCTTTAGATATAAGACTCTACTACATATCAATACTGTTAGATGAACATAAATCATACTTCAACATCATAGAATACAAATAGTAATAAGGGTAAGAATATTGAGAACACATTCTCCCTCTAACTGGAGATCTGCATCATTCATCTTCATTCATGTAAGTAACCTGTCTCTACTAGATTCATTCAACATAAAATATGTTAGATCATAAAAATATGGCTATCAACATCATGACATCAATCTTTCATAAAAGTCTTAGACTCAAAGAAGCAGATAGATCTAAAAGATTATGAACACAATATCACTCTCTATTAAGTCACTCCATCAAGTTAGGACATTCAGTTTAACCATATGCTGTAAAGACAAGACCGCCAATAATAAGAGATATGAAATATCAATCTTACACTTATACCTCTCACATCAAGGTTACCATGCACTTCATTACCAATGAGATTAGATTAGGTCATTCAATAAAGCTCTTATCAAAACAACACGAGTGTCAATCACTCTTTCCATATGAAATCCATCATGACAAGTATCAAGAGTATCATTTTCTAGAGCCAAGGTTCTAGCCTCATTTATAGGATCAAGATATCCAATAGATAGATCATATTTATTAGCCAAACATAAAGTGTACCAATGTATCAACATTAGATAGCCTCATAGAATTCAGATCAAAATTTTCAACACCAAGTGCATTATTTCATCATAGGAAACATAGATCCAAGTCACTTTCAAGTGTATGTATGATCCATTAAATAAATATACATTCTCATCGTACCTTAGGTCTTACCGATCCAATAGCTGAAACATACCATGCATACCTTGTGGTATTACTTATGCACCTTTTCATTAGACATAGGCCACTTGAAGAACTTTGTCATATTTTCATCAAGTACCTCTTTATCTCTTTCCAGACCGGCATCTCAAAATGATCCGCAAGAAGTATCTGCTCATCACATCTCATCAAGGAGGTTAGAAACATCTATATACTCAAGTACATATGCAGGAAGTACAAGAAATATACATAATCATCAGATATATAAGTTTAGCAAGTAAGAAACATCATAAGTCAAGAAATACTTATCTTCAATGAGACTCGACGATCCTCTCCCTCTTGAACCAATATTCAAGAGCCATCAAAATCCATGGTCCATATACCAATGTTGTCTTCAAGTATCCAACTAGGTCTACCAAGGATTGTCCCATTTTATTTTTAACCCTAACCTCATAAAATCCATCAAACCCTAATAATTAAGTTACCCAGGGTTTTCTTCAAACCCTAGAATTATTTTAGGTCTCCACCATCCTTTTCTTGCTTCCATCAGTGGTGTCATCATCGGGGTGATCTCCATGGATTTTCTTCAACTTGGGCTCTGATACCATGTTAATTTTCTTAGGGTGACATTGTTATTTGATTTGATAATTGCATTAATACTTTAAGTTCACCCCATATCATCAATACAGTATTCATATCTACACAATTATACATCAACAGATGTAACTACATCGAAAGAAACAACATCACCATCATCATCAATGCAACGGAACATAAAAGGAGCAATAGAAGAAAGCATGCACACACATAGAGACACTAGGATTGGTCGAGACCAGGGCAAAACAACTATGGGGAAAAACCTTGCAAATCTTCTTCTTCTTAGATCGTCATCAAATGATGCAACAAAAGAGAGTGCAATGATAACTAACGTTATCTATGTAGAAAAACAATAATGGTAATCATGCCAGGAATTAGAACCCTCATACTGATGGCTGTAATGTGCTATCACAAATCGATGTCAACAACTGTATATTGTTGTTACTATGCCAAGCACTGTTGTCACTGTCAATGAGCCCAATACATATGTTTGCAACGGAAACTAACAAATAATATATACAGATCTAAATATATCTAGAATAGTAGAGAGAAACCTATATTTACCAGATCATTGAAGTGAACATAATCCAAGATGTCAAATCTTAGATTTGAACTCTGGTCGCCCTCATCATGACTATCTGTGTGTGACTGAAACTCCTTGGTTGCTCTCTCGATCACTGCATACGAGTGAATGTGATTTCCGAGTTTCTCTCAGGAAGTTTTTATGCATGTGATTGTGGCATAATATAGCTAAAACCCAGAGTCGCTCCCTTACTGATGTTGTGTGAGTGACCGAGATGTCCCCGTTGCTCTCTGGACCACTCTGTGTGAGCGATTGGGGACTGATACATCTAGATCTGTCTTTGAAGCCATAGTCGCTCCCATAAGCCTCTGTGCTAGTGAATGAGGGTCTCTAGTCGCTATCATAGGTTTATGTTCCAACGTCCAGGGATTAGAATGCTCTGTTCTGTGCTAGCGACTGAGATCCAGATGACCCTAACCCAAAGCGAACCTTTCGTCTGTGATTTTGAACCCTTGAGCGAACTCCTTCTGTCGAACCTATGTGAACCAAGGCAAAAGAGAACAGAAGATGTGTCCAAATGATCTTTAGGTCTCTTCTATTGATAGGTTTTCCTGAGGGTTCACTTGGGGTTAAGATTGACCCGAGTGTTACTCATGTGGTTAGGGCCGACCCATTCCATAATACATGTATGGATAAAATAATTCGTAACTCAACTTCTGCTTGACCAAATTGGGTGATCTTTAGGTCGATTTTGGTCCTCGCAAAAAGAGGAATCTAATGAAATCATTATCTCTATAATTTGAGCTATCCAAGGTGGAATTTTACGGCAGTTTAAAAAATTAACACGATAATCATTAGTTCCCTTCAGATAAATGAATTTTTTACTGCATTCACATGGCTCTCCTTGGGGTAGACTGAAATTTGGAAATCAATCCTACAAATTTCATTATATCATGACTTGAGGTTATTATATATAGGAGGCTTATGATAATTGACCTATACATGGTCTGATTTGCACTATGAGATTTATCATCCTTGCTCAACTTGAACCCCGTGACCATAGCCCTGCTAACAGATGCACAACCTTTCATGCAAAATTTATTCAATATTTATTTTAGGTATTTGGTTTGAGAGACAAAATACCTTTATCTGATTGAGAAAATTATAATCCAAGGAAGAATGAAAATTCTCCTAGCATGGAAATCTCAAACGCTTTCTACATGTCTATTGCAAATTGTTGACCCATTTTATCTACATCACTTTCAAAGATGATCATCCACATAGAAAATAATGATCAATGTGGACTGCTTTATGACTAGGTGAGCTTCCATTTCAAAATCTCCTCTCTGGCTCACTAGTCACATGGACCTTGAATAGGGTACACCCTTTTCAACTGCATCTTTTCACTTGCAACATTGATATTTTTTTGATAGAGACTAGATTTCTTATTCCTTGAAGCATCATTTCCGTACCTTCATCATTGAAGCATTCCCATGACTTGTTGTGGAAATCCACTTTCGTTCTATGGGTTTCTTGCCAATCCATTTTGATTAGGACATCATATGAGCCCAACAGTAAGAGATTGACAACGGATGTAATGGACATGCCACTAAATTCCACAGGGCATGATTCCACTAAGTCCATCACTCGCTTTTTAGCTCCCATGGATAGTTAAGACAACCAAAAGCATCAAAACGGAAAATAGGAAATCAATATTGAAATAAGGATTTAGATGAGGAACACCATGGATTGTAGTTGGTCTTCTCTAGGGATGATAACAACAACATCAGCCTCTCGCAACAACAAATAAATCAACATTCCTAATGCCCTGAAGTTGACAAAACATGAATGTAATTTTGACGCAGGCCAATGATTTGAACAATGATCTACACATTGATCTTATGTCGGATTATTTTAATGGATATTTTAAGTCTCTCATCATTGTCAAGAATATGTGTAACATCCCTAGAAAAAATTCTAAAGAATTCAAAATGCTACAGGCGATGTAATGAACCCGCGAAATGGGGCACGGGCTCAATCTCATTGCAACTACTCGATTTGAAACAAAGGATGTATTTATGATATGGGATATCTATGACTATGGTGAAATGGATCCACAAAATTCTCATCTCATGGGTCTTGTGCCAGATACAAACCCAATGGAAAGATTTCATAGGATTAGGGTTTCTTAAAGAGTTGACATTTATGGTATTAATATTAGTCTCATGTAACATGACATATAGTTGATGAGATAGGTGAGAGCAGGAGTTCCCTAGATCTCCTTAGGCCATAGAGATTCTCTAACAATATTGGAAGGAAGGGTAGCGAGATATGAGACACATGCTGAAGGGGGTTTTCTGGACCTTTTTCTATACTCCCTACGGGTAGTTTGAAGTTTTTTTTTTTATGTCTTTAGAGCCATAACATACTTTTGTCTTAGATCAGGATTAATTTGGAAAACTTCTTTGGTTTTCTTGGGAAACAAGCTAAGTTCCCAACTGACATAGTTTGGGTTGTCTTTAGAATGGCGCAGATCTACCAAGAAAAACCCTCTATCCTAATCAATCTGAGATTAGTGAAGGGTTCGACAAATTGAAACAAGGGAGGAATTTTATATCTTCCTAAAGACTTTAAATGGGAATTAATCCCTTTTTTGGGTCTTTGGTGTAGATTATTTGGTGGATCTCAAGCAGAAAATAGAGACCCACATGAGACTTCTTATACATGTGCAATGTCTCTTTTTTGAGGGGAAGCAGTTACATGATCTTTTTAAACTACAAGAATACAATACTATACATTGTATCTAGTGCTGAGACTATGCATGAGTGATATAGGCTCTAGAACCCTAGTTGTTTGATCATCATATAAGGATGCAATGCATGGAAAGGCACTAGTTCTAATGGAATAGCCATCCTCCATTCCAAGGTCGTACATTGTGGAAAAGGTGGATGATATGCCATCCTTGGATATTAAAAACCAATAGTTAAACCATCTCCTTTCTTTGATTAATTAAAGGGATATCATCTATAGATTCAATGGGTTTTGTCCAAAAAACGATGCTTTGCGTCAATGGATTTTCACAGCCTAGACAAAAATCTATTGCATCTATTTATATTCTAGGGGATTTTTCATTGTCCAGCTTGATACTTAGGAGGATATTCACAAATGAAGAACCTTAGCCTTTTCAAAACTCCATGGTTTCCAGAATTTGACCCCACCAAAAATGGTCCTCATAAATATTTTGGTACGAGTGCGGCTTCCAAATTTACTCTTCCCTTTCTGGCATCACAATGTCATGGGAGACATTGGGAATGGTTTGGAAATTTTCAAAAAAATAAATAATGAGCGTATTCAACAAGAAATATTTACTTTTGCTTGAATATGTGTCAAAAGAGACCTAAGCAAAGGTCTCCCTGATTGCAGAATGTTGAAAAATGTAACATTTCAGTGGATCCAAAGTCTAGACTGTGAAAACACAACGTTCATATGTCGTACATGCTTTCAAACATCGCACTTGTAGGATTCTTGTCCACATGCCAAAAATCCCCCAAGGAATAAAAAGTGGAATGATTGCACCTACTCAGGGCAATAAAAATACACAAAACACTGAAGGCACGCCTCAACTAGTGCAAAATGAACAAGATGATGAGATGAAACATGGGATGGGGGATGACAAGAGAGCTCACGTTTCTAAGATCTTAGATTCAGACAAATAATTCACATTGAAGATAACATGAAACAAATTGGAAATGATTCTAGTAGATCCCAATTCAAGAGGATGACAAAAGGTGTAGAAAAAGAAAGGAAAAAATGAAAAGTTAACTGATTATTATCACCCTTAACTTCGATAGTTCTTATGTAATTTTATTTTATTATTATTATTTTTATTAGTTTATTCCTTTTCTCATAATCCAAGAGGCTTATCTTACTGAATTCGTTTCAACATCTACATAATGTAATTTTGTTCCTTCAATAAAATTATGAGTTTTTTTCCCTTTGGGAAATAAAACTCCCGTGGCTAGCTGAACCAACCATAAATTTTCACGAGTCTTCCTTTACAAAGCACATTTCTTTGCGATATTTAGGCTAATATAGATGAAATTAGAACCTACGTAAATTGAATTTGAAACTGGTTGGTTGGTGACCATACCTTCCATTTTGATCATCGAGGCTTGATGATTTACTTGCCTGTTGTCCAAGGCTACATAAAGTCGAGGCACACTCTGGGCCACATTGTTTACCATTGCTGCCTCATGGATAGTATACAACATTTTGTTTCTTTTTTTTAGGTGAGTAAAATCCTTTTGCAGATGTTTCTCTCCACATGTCCAACACTAGAAGGGTCCTCTCTTAAACTATGTGACTTCTTCTCTTATGGATCCAACAGGTTGAACTATATTGGAAACAATGGAGTTCTGCTGGAGTTCACCCTTGGAAGGAGGGGTGAACTTTACAACTTAACTTTCTTGCTTGTCTCTTAAGGGTTTTTGTCCCTTCCCCTTAAAATTATTTATGTCCTTCCTCTTCAAGTCTTATTAGAATTCAACCTTATTTTTGAACTGATCATAACAATACTTAATTTTTTTGATGGTATCCTCCAAGGTTCTTGGATCATCAAAATTAATCTTGTCTTAGTAAGCTTATGGTTACCACCCACCAAGGTACCTTTTAACCTTCACTTTCTTATCCCTGATGTGCGAACATACCTCAATAGTTCTAAGAATCATATGGTTTATTCATCCACGATAAGTTGTCATAACTTATGCTTGTGGAACTCTTTAACTTTGCTATCATAATACCTCTAGGATAGGTACTTCTCATAGAAATACTTTTCAAACTTTCTCCATGATAATTCCTTTTCTCTAATTCCCTTGACACTTTTCAAATCTTCCCACCATATGTCAATCTTTCCCTTCAAGATGAAAATAACCACTTTGGCCTTAATATTTTCATAGTCACGGACTTCGAAATATTTCTTCATGCCCAACATCCAAGCTGCTTCCTCTTTAGCCTTCTTAATATCTCCATCAAAGGTATGGGGTTTGAATTTATTTAACTCCTCTAACATTAAGCTCTTCTCACTATTGCTTTTCTGCTAGTGTCTGACTCTCGGTTGTCACATTAGAAAAAAATTATAGCTACTTGAATATCTTTTCAAAGTGTTGAGTGGGGTTTCTCCCCTCACCGTTTATTCACTTCCTTGACTTTCTACCTTTTTCTCTATTGTCTTCCAATCCCTACTTCCAAATTTCAGGGGGACTTTGGTTGGATTTGTACCTTCCTAGATAGCTAGCACCAAGCTCATGCTTATTTTTTCTTGTAAGACACGACACACTCTGCAAGATCACTGCATTAACCTATACTTGTGTTTCTTGTGCTAAGAAAATATTCTCATTGTCTGCTTTTCAACTTCTTAATTCAATTATAACAAACCCAAGATAAAAAATTCATGTAATAAAGTTAGTAAAGGAAAAATAAGATCAAGGTCATGGGACATGTATTCCAAGCTGAATGTTGGGAAAAACCTCCTAGTGGGCATCACTTGTTGTTTATTATGGCTAAGGAAATTGGCAAAGGAAAAGAGACATTAACTGGTATTTTATTTATGGAAATAAAGGAAAATAGGAGAAAAGGGAGATGAAAGGTGACATGTTTGCATCAGAGGAAAATTGAAGGAAAAATAGAGGAAATTGAAGAAATAGAGGCCTCAATGATAAAAAAGATTTTGAGGATCATTTCATAACTTATTGTAAATTTTGTTTTGGAATTAGTTTAGTAAAGAGAAGATCACCAAGAGGATAAAGCAAGCAAGCAAGTGAAGGAAAGAAAGATCAAGTAAGTCCAGCAGGAAGACTTGTAGGTAACAAGTTGCATGTGTGATTTCCTAGCTGGTTTGTGAATGCATGGTGTATGCATGTGTGGATTTGGTTATCTTGCTGTCATTGGAATGCATTTTCCTAGGTGTGACAGTGGTTCCTGTCTTTCCTTTCCATTTCTGGATAACCATGGTGTGATGGGGTTCTATTATTTGGTTAAGCTTTGGATTGCTAGAAGATTTTGGAACCGGGTGATGTGGTATCAAGGAAATTCCCAAGGGTTGGGGGTGGAGGTGTTTTAATCTTTGGAAATCCCTCAACCTGCGGGTTGAGATAGGAAATTTCCTCAAGGTAATGGTGAAGAAATTATGAGGCATCCAATCTTGTTTTGGGCTTAGTGATGTCTTGACCGATTTTGGTGGGATTGTGGTAGCATGAGGGTTGAGGTGGTATAATCTTCGGCAAGAACTTGTTGTTTATGTATTGGTTTTCTTATGTGATCTCTTGAAAAGTTTTGGAGAGATCAAGGGAGAATGAGGGTAGAGGTGGTTTAATCTACGGGAAGCCCTGGTTTTTTATGCCGTGAGTGTTGTGAAATCTAGGGCATAGAGATTAGATGATTTCTATTAAAATGATAACTGCTTGTGAGGAATTTTTACCTTTTCCTAATTATATTATTCTTGTACTTGATTATTATCATGTTTTATTCTTCATAAAACAAATACCAAACCATGAATAATAATGAGACAAAGGACAAAAGATGTAGGCGATCAACCATGGTCAGAACATCTACAAACCTGAGAGGAAATGCCAACAAGTTCTTCTTATAGAATCTTCAATTGATGAATTCCAAGACCTATGCCCTTGAACAAGAACCCTTCTGAGATTAATTCAATGCTCCTTCTTTGAGTATCTTTTCTTTCCATCGACTTCAACCTGTCCTGCAACTGCACCTTAGACTTGCCCAGAAACTGCAACTTTGACTTGCCTAGAAACTGCAACTTTGACTTGCCCAGAAACTGCAACTTTGAATTGCCCAGAAACTGCAACTTTGACTTACCTAGAAAATACAAATTCGACTTGCCCAAAAAATGCAACTTCGATTGCAACCAAAAAATGTAACTACAACTTCAATTTATCATAGAAATTGCAAATTTCCTACTTCGTTTAGGTAGATTCTCTCTCCTAGAGAATTGGGATTACAAAACAACTCTTCTTAGTGACCTAACTTCACTTCTGCAACTTGGATTTATTATAACAAAATGTGCCCTAATTCCTTCGCATGTGTGGAGAGAAGTAGCCCAAAACAAAACCCAAAACTTTGACTTATTCTCCTTCCTTCGATCTCCTCTTCTTCACACTTTTTTTTTGTCTCTATGATTGAACTTGTGTAAGTGAGAGTGTACCCTCCAAATGAGCTCGAGTGGCCTATATATAGGCTTCCTTTTGCCTCCTATTAGGCTGAATTGACATGTTTTTAGGCCGACTTGTTACTCCATTAGGCCAACTTGATGCTTGCATGATTGACTTGGTCTTGGAGGGTCTTTTGACTTTAATTTGACTCAAGTAATTTTATTTACAATTTGTAACATGCCCACAAGGGTCATTCATACATGAAAATGATTCAATGTCTTTATAAAAAACCTAGAAGCACTCAATGGGTGCTCTTACCTATAAAAATAAATTCTCTTGAGCATGAAACCCATGCCTCAAGAGTAATAATAATACATATATTTTTCTCTTTTCATTAAATATATAAAATCATGATTACATCTGTCATTATGAAGACCGAACCTAGTTACATATTTCAGCACTCCCTGTTAACTAGGTAGGTATTCATAATCCATACAAGGTACTTGGAATTTATCAATACGAAGAATTATCATAAGAAGAGTTGGATTGGTAACCCATCTATTTAGAATCATACCATCAAACATTGTCATATAGAAAGGCCTTGACTAACAATTCCATCTCTCCACAAGATCAAAGCATAATGCTAGCGAGACCAATGATTTATAGACACCTTCATCATTGTCTCTCTCAGAACACACCCCACCCGAGTTCTCTCAAAGTATGTCCCCCCAAGACTATTCTTATCTTGGATTCCCAGTCCTCAAAGAATATTGGTCCTGTACGACTACTCTTATCTTGGATGCCCTAACACATCCATAAAGAGTATCGAATTCCAGATGCTTACCCAATACTCCATTCTATCTTCCCAAGTGAAGAAAATAATTATGTGTCTATATCTCCCTCTTAGTTAGGGAGGATATACCTATTCCAATGAGGGAATGTACTCATTCCTACGGAAGGAATGTAACTAAGCTCCCTCTTGGCTTAGGAACTTGTTTCCAAGTTTCTACCAAGTTAGAAACTTGTTTCCAGACTCCCTCTTAATTAGGGACCTACAACAACTCTTTAGGTGTATATCATGGGACAACCGATTGCTTGAAGAACTCCTTACGATATCATGAAATTATTTTCTTTATTTAGGAGCCTTCATGTTTTTAGGACTTCTTTGTAGAGCATCAACCATCCATCCATTTCATCCATGAGTCATGTTAATCATGTCATCATTCTTGTCATTGGAACATGATTCATTAGTCCATATCTGGCATTCTTTCCTACCTTGCTACCATATTCATGTCATGTTTCCTTAAGGATATTTCTGTTGAAGAATGTGCAACTAGGTTCGGTATTCATAACTTTGAAATGTATTCTTGTAAATAATAAAATGAAAAGAAATTATTATTGGAGCTTGTGTTTTCATGCTCAAGTTCTTTTATTTTATAGGTCAAACACCCATTGAGTGCTTCTAAGGATTGTCGTAGGTTAAAAGAGTCATTGTCATATAGAAGACCCTATGGGCACATTGTATCTTGTAAATAAATAATTATTTTGTCTTTAAGTGTCGAAATACCTCCAAGATCAAGTTGGCCTAAAGAGCTGTCAAGTTGGCCTATATGAGGAGCCACGTCTACCCTTGGAAGAGCCTATATATAGAGAGGAACTCATCCTCCATTAGACACACTCACTCATTGCATTCTATGCAAATGAGAGAAAAGAAGGGTCGAAGAAGAAGGTGCGAAGAGGAAGTCAAAGTATTTGAAGTGCTTGGGCTAGTTCTATCTCTCTTGTGAAAGTCAAAGTTAAGGTTTCTGCACTGGGTCTATCTCTTGTTCGATATTTGTTAATTTTAGGTATGTTCTATGTTGAGAGCAAATTTACTTCAATTTTCCATATTAGCTCGATATCAATTCCATATTAGCAATCAAATTTAGCATGATAGTAAAATACAAATAGAACAAAAACATAAATCATAGAAAACAAGCCAAAACAAGATGACACAAGATGTGGCACCATCCAAGGACAAACCCCAATGTGGGGAAACCCTTGATCAATTCTTCTTATGTTCTTCAATTGTTTAGCAGAGAGAGAGAGAGATAGTACATATTCATCATAAGTCAACATTTTGACTTATCAAAATAAGAGAAGAGATCTTCTCTATGAAGATAACACATGAGGTAGCTGATCTGAACTCAGGTGAAGGCATACTGCTTCAACTGATCCTCCAAGGTGACTCCATCACCATGCTGCACCTCACTGTGATGAAACCAATCATCATGTTGGACCTCATTACTATGATGCACTCATCATACTGTTGCACCTTATCATCATGTTGCACCTCACTGTGCTGCATCATCACGCTGCACCTCACTGTGCCTATCATGTTGCATCTCATTGCAACATTCATCATAACTGTGATACAATTTGTTACTTATGCTGCACACATCATGCTATGCTACACTTCATCACTATGCCCATCATCATGCGTCAAAATTCAACATCATGCTGCACCTTATTACAAAGCTGTCACATCCATATCATTCTGTTGCACTATGTCAGCTCACATGGATTGGTTAGGGCATTAATGACAATCCTACTAACCCTCACACATCAGCTGCAACATCCCTCCCAAGGCTATGATCATCCTTATCTAGCACTCCTAAACCCCACATTGGCTTGTCATACCCCAGAAGTCACAACCAGACCTTACGCCCTCCTTGTTGGCCTTAATGTAGACCTATAGGTGTGTCAGGGACTGCAAATTGCTACAACAAGCCTATCCCTTGCTGTGGTATCCATTTCCAAGGGTTCTAACCTCACGAAATAACTCCTCATTCCTTCAACCCTCAAGAACAATATGCGACATATAAGGCAACCTCTTGGCCTCCACCAAAGTGACCCAAAAGAAAACCACTACTCCAGCAGTTAACTCAGCCTCCATTGAGGAACTCAGGCCTCCTCCAAGCTGTCTTAGAGCCTCCCTCTCTTGTTGAGTCTACAAAATTTTTTGCTGTAGGTTAGGCTATGTTAGGGATTCTTCATAAGGCAGCGTTAGGGCTTCTTTGTGGCTGAGATAAGGGCTATCTTCCATGACAACGTTGAGCCTTCTCCATCACAACTTCTAGGGCATCGTATCACCTATGGCACTCTCTCTAGAAATCATCTTCATCAAACCCAAAATAGAATGAAGAGAGATCACAAGAGTGTGTGTGGAAAATGACTTAAAGTCCTCTTCTATTTATACTAAAATGTGGAGCGTAAGTGGGGGCAATTTGCTTGCTAGTCGACCTTGACTAATTGTCCCATAACACAAAGAAATTCGTATCTCCATGAATAAATGTCGTAATCAGATGATCTTTAGATCAATCCTACACCTATCGATGAGAGGAATCTAAGAAAAATATCAGTTGTCATGAATAAGCACATCCACTGGAGTTTGGCCCTAGTTGCCAATTTTAACACTCCCTCTCAACTAGGGAGAACTCCATCTACAAATCCATCTGCCAGACTATACCATCTCTGCCATCAGTGCCTTGCACTGCTCTCCTCTGCTCTGCTCTGTTGAACTATGATGAAGAAGAAGTGATTGAGAATGTATCATACCATCCTATACTGACCCGATGTCAGTCCCATATAAAAGAGAGTGTCTCATACCACTCTTACTAATCTGAAATCAAGTTCCAAATAAAGAGAGTGTATCATACCACTCTTATTGATCCGAAATTAGTTCCAAAAAGAGAGTGAGTTATATCACTCTTACTGACCCGAAGTCAGTTCCAATTGATCCCAGATCATAACATCCTAGCATAGGGAATACGATAGTAACAAAATGCATCCATAGATACTACTATGGTTCCTATCCTCATTTCCCTACTCATTGGCCATATGAGAGGTACTTCCCATGAGTCCTAGACTGCATGGGTAGGATTTCTTAGTAGGAGAAGGATGAACCACTCTTCTTGCCTACATGTTTCCAGGGGTATCCCAGGGGAAGGCTAAACCACTCACCCTATGACTGTGTCTCGGCAGGAGAAGGATGAACCACTCATCCTGCCTACATAGCAGACCACTAGCAAAAGGATGAACCACTCACCCTATGATTTCTCATCGCTCCAAGGTGTAACCCAAATCCCCCTGGAGCTCCCAGAGATTAATGTCCATATCATACAGGATCCTTAAAAGAGAGTCTCTCCACGACTCCTAGTCATTCTCAGAAAGTAAAGAATTTGACCTTTCTGAGGGGCTTCGACAGAATATTGATGACCTACACATTAGTCCCAATGTGATGGAGCCTTCTCACTCCTCGATGTACCATATCCCAGATAAAGTGGTACCTGATGTCTATATGCTTGGAGCGATCATAGAACACAAGATTCCTCCACAATTGAATCCCCCTATGGTTTTCACAGAAGATCATAGTGGTATCTAGCACGTGTCCAAACAACTCACTGAAGAGCGTCCTCAACCAGGTAGCTTGACATGAGGTCATACTCATAGCTATGTATTCGATCTCAGTGGTGCTCAAAGCAACCAACTTATGCTTCCTGCTCATCCAGGATATCAAAGCAGAACTCAAAGAGAACTAGGACCCATAAGTTCTCTTGCGATCCTTCAGATTGCTTGCCTAATCAACATCAGAATAATCATGTAGCTTCACATTTATGGCTGTGTATCTCAGTCCATGAGAAATTGTTCCCTAAATATATCTCAAATGATTCTTGGCACCAATCCAATGAGGCTCAACCATATATGAGTTCAACATGTTAACTGCAAAACATATATCCATACAGGAGTTCACTAAGAACATTGATGCTAGTGTGAGTTTATGAAACATAGAGGCATCTCCCAAATCAAGTTTGGCATCACTACCACACAACTTCTTAAATTTAAGCTCCATCGGAGTAGTCACGGGCTTCCAGTTCACCATTCCAAATCCAGAATCCAAATCCCTCTTACTTTTTCAAATGAGAGGTTTTGCACCTGTCAGAAAGAGGTTGTCCACATAAGGTACCAGTATGAGAGGTCTATCATCCACAACCTTAAAGAAATGGTTTGGATCAGCTTCACTCCTAGTGAATCTCAGCTTCATCAGACAACTATAAATCCTCTCATATCAAGCCCGGGGTGTTAGCCCTAAATCATAGAAAGCTTTCTTCAATCTGCATACATGAGATTCTAGATCATGAATCTCAAACCCCTTGGGTTGTTCCAAATCTGTGGACTTTCTATATGAGGGGAATGGTCCCCTTGTAATTTTTCCTTCGGTACATCTCGGACATGTACCTCCATTCTCTTCATGAATTTGGGCATCCTTGTCACCATCTGACTCACATCAGGCATGGCCACATAATAAGTAGACCTCTGATGCTATAGAAGGGATGTGTCAATTGACATGGTCCCTAATGGACTTCCTGCAACTTGATACAAATTTCCAACCCTGAACTCAAAAGCATCTTTTAATAATTCCTTATCCACACACGTACCTTTCCCTTAATGAATGCCACCTTGAAACCTTTGACTTCCATTGCCGAAATGGGTACTAAGTTCTTCTTGAGATCAGGTACATAAAGAACTTCTTGTAAATGAATTGTTTTACCCTTATTCAATTGAGGGGTAACATTCCCTACACCCTTTCCAGGATAGGTGGCATTGGCACCAAGTATAATCTCTACGACTGTCTCCTTCTCTATCAAATTCGAGAGAGCTTCCTTCTATCCGATGAAGTGCATTGAAGCACTACAATCAATAAGCCATATTCCCAAGGAGCCTGGGGGAGAAATAGTGGAGAGGGCCAATATAAGATAATACTTCTTTAGCTTATCAGAAACAACATTTGATTCTTCATACCTGGAGTTCCTTTCTTCTTTTGAGGAGTCGGCCATTTCCTTAATGACCTACATTCCCTTTTCCGTTTCCATTGTACTTGTCATTCCTTAAATCATTGGAGATGCCCCTGGAATGATTGTTATTATCATCAAGTGATGTGTCCCTTCCATTCAGACACTCCTTCACATAATGGCCCAACTCATTGCAAGCAAGGCATTTTCCTTTCCTTCCACCTTTAGATCTGGACTTCCTATTGATGTGAACTTTAGGATGGCCACCAGATGCTTTCGCTGTGCCACTTTGATAATCTTCTTTGCTTCAACTTCACCCTTGGTAAATTTGAAGAGGGATGAGGAACCCATTGAGCCTTTTAGTCCTTTCCAATTTTCTTCAATGATTGCTCTTTCACTCTTGCTTGGGCTTTGTATTCACCTTAAATATAATACCATTTTAATTTTAGGTATGTTCTATGCTGAGATAATATTTACTTCAATTTTCCACATTAGCTTAATATCAATTCCAGATTAGCAATCACATTTATAATGATAGTAAAATGCAGATAGAACATAAACATAAATCATAGGAAACAAGCCAAGACAAATGACACAATATGTGGCACCATCCAGGGGCAAACCCCAATGCGGGGAAACCCTTGATCAATTCTTCTTATGTTCTTCAATAGTTCAGTAGAGAGAGAGAGATAGTACATATGCATTTGAAATCAATGCTTTGACTTATCAAAATAACATAAAAGATCTTCTCTATGAAGATAACACATGTGGTAGTTGATCTTAACTTAGGTGAAGGCATACTGCTTCAATTGATCCTCCAAGGTGACTCCATCACCATGTTGCACCTCACTGTGCTGCATCATCATGCTACACCTCAATGTACCCATCATGCTACCATCACTATGATCATCATGTTGCATCTCATTGCAGTATTCATCATCACTGTGCTGCACTTTGTTACTTGTGCTGCACACATCATGCTTTTCTACACTTCATCACTATGCCCATCATCATGCAACAACATTCAACATCATGATGTAGCTTATTAAAAAGTTGTCACATCTTATCATATCATGGTGTTGCACTACATCAGTTCACTATTAGGGGATTCTCTGTTTGCTGCATTTAGGACACTCTAACAACAGTTTTGACAACCTTGACAATGTGATCATGGACTGGTTAGGGCATCAATGACAATCCTACCAACCCTCACACATCAGCTGCAACATCCCTCCCAAGGCTACGATCACCCTTCTCTAGCACTCCTAAACCCCACGTTGGCTTGTCACACCCCAACAGTCACAACCAGGCATTATGCCCTCCTTGTTGGCCTTAACGTATACCTGTAGGTGTATAGGGGAATGCGGCTTGCTACAACAAGCATATCCCTTGCTGCGGTATCCCTTTCCAAGGGTTCTAATCTCACGAAACAACTCCTCATGTATTCAGCCCTCAATAATAGTCCGCGACATCCAAGACAACCTCTAGGCCTCCACCAAAGTGACCCAAAAACAAACCATCGCTCCAACAATTAACTCGACATCCATCGAGGAACTCAGGCCTCCTCCACGTTGTCTTAGAGCCTCCCTCTCTTGTTGCGGCTAGGGAAATTTTTGCTGTAGGTTAGGCTATGTTAGGGCTTCTTCATAAGGCAATGTTAGGGCTTCTTTGCAGCTGAGATAAGGGCTGTCCTCCATGACAACATAGAGCCTTCTCCATCACAGCTTCTAGGGCATCTCCTATTAGGGCAGTGTATCACCTACGAAACTCTCTCTAGATCTCATCTTCATAAAACCAAAAATAGAATGAAGAGAGATCAAAAGAGTGTGTGTGACAAATGACTTAAAGTCCTCTTCTATTTATACTAAAACGTGGAGGATAAGTGGGGGCAATTTGGTTGCTGACTGACCTTGACGAATTGTCCCATAACATAAATAAATTCATATCTCCATGAATACATGTCGGAATTGGATGATATTTAGATCAATCCTATACCTCTCGATGAGAGGAATCCAAGAAAAATATCAGTTGTCATGAATAAGCAGACCTGCATGGAGTTTGGCCCTAGTTGCCAATTTTAACAATCTTGAAGGAAAGAGAGAAGGAAAGGAAAGTGAAGGTCACTTAGAGAATCTCATTAGCCCGAATTCGAAAGGAGAGGAAAGCGAAGGGAAGATAAGGCTATTCAAGGGAGATCGAAGTCTTTAAGAGGAGCAACAACAATTGCAGCAGTTGTCGGGAGATTTTTTTTTGGATCTACAGTGGGAGGTCGAATTCATTGCAGCAGGAGGATGAGTTGATCTTGATCTTGTAAGGTATTTGTCCGAATCACTAGGTCATGGTATTCATAAATTAAAGAATCTATAAGAAGAGAATATATTTAAGGATTTTCCCCTGAAGAGGAGGGCTTTTGGCCTTGGCTTGTAGCCTATATACAATGTCACTGTTCTTATCATTTTGGTATTTGTTTGATGTATCTCACATTGTAATAATAAGGAATAAAGATAATAGGGAAAAAGGTAACACATACATTTACAAGTTAAGAGAATTAACATACATAATGCCATATTGAATTCTCAACATGGAATCAGAGTTAAGGTTGTCTAAGGGCATCATGAAGATGTCTTCTATAATGAAGAAGTTCATTAAGAATAGTGCAATCCATCTCAAGAAAGGTATTAATGAATCATGGAATTTATTATTCTCTACAAAGAAGGTATCAATCAAAGAAAGAGATGAAGGTCTCTTCTCGACTCTCTCTTTCAGATTTAAAGATGAAGACATTTGGTTAATTGATAGTGGTGCATCAAGGCACATGACTAGATATCCCAATAGATTGAAGACCTTATCAAAAGGAAAATATGCTTATTCAGTGGGACTTGGAGACAACCAGACTATCCCGTGAAACGTATTGGGTCAACCTCCATAAAGATGGAAGACGAAAGCAACTTTCAACTCAACAACATTTTATTTGTTCCAAGTTTAGAAAAATCATTGGCTCATTGATGTACTTGGTGAATACTCATCCAGGCATATGGTTTTTAGTAAGTGTTCTCAGTCAATTCCAAGTGGATCCGAAGCATGATAATTGGGTAGTAGAAAAACATATTCTGGGATATCTACAAGGAACCATCCACTACTGTCTAAAGTATGATAGGAGGAATGATGTCCAATTAACTAGATATACAAATTCCGATTGGGGAGGCAGTGAGCAAGATGAAAGAAGCACTTCGGGAGGATGCTTTAATTTTGGATCCTCCATGGTCTCATGGATGAGAAAAAGCAAGACTCAGTTGCTTTGAGTAGTGTTGAAGCTGAATATGTTGTAGCTTGTGAAGTAAGTAGAGAAGCAGTATGGCCGAGGAATCTACTATCCGATCTATTTGAAGGACTAATGAACCCTATAGTGATACTTTGTGATAACACTAGTTGTATACATTTGTCTGAAGATCTAGTGTTTCATAGAAATACAAACCATATAAAAAACAAGTATCACTATATCCGAGAGATAATACAAAATGGTGTGCTGCAACTACAATACATCTCAACTGATGAGGAGGTAGTTGACATATTGACAAAATCACTTCCAAACAAGAAGCTTGTATATTTGAGGGACATGCTTGGTTTGGTCGATGTATCCTCCCTAATTGAGAGGGAGAGATAGACACTACATTCTTTTCTTCACTTGGGAAGAAATAATGGAGGATTGGGTAACCATATGACATTCGATACTCTTTGACAAGAGTAGTCGTGAACCGATATTCTTTGAGGACTAGCTATCCGAGATAAGAATAGTCTAAAGGAAGGTCATAATATGTGAACATATGGGTGAAGTACGTACCTTGAGAGTCAATGATTATGGTTTCTATGAATCATTGGTCTCACCAACATTGTGCTCTGATCACATGGATAGAGCTGTTAGTCAAGACCTTGCTATATAAAAAATGCTAGTAGATTTGATGCTAGACAAATGGGTTACCAGTCCGACTCTTTTTATAAGATCTCTTTAGATTGATAATGACCATGTACCACATATGCATATCTCCTTAGTTAAGAGGGAGTGTTGAAGAATGTGTAACCAGGTTTGATCTTCATAAGTATGAAATATATTCTTTTAAATAATAAAATGAAAAGAAATTACTATTAGAGCATGGGTTTTATGCTCAAGTTCTTTTATTTTACAGGTCAAGCACCCAGTGAGTGATTCTAGGGTTTGTCCTAGGTTAAAAGAGTCATTCTCATATATTCAAGACCCTATGGGCACATTGTATCTTGTAAATAAAAATTTATTTTGTCTTTAAAGTGTTGAAATACCTCCAAGATCAAGTTGGCCTAAACAAATGTCAAGTCAACCTACATGAAGAGCTACATCTACCCTTGGAAGAGCCTATATATAGAGAGGAACTCATCCTCCATTATACGCACTCACTCATTTCATTCTATGTGAACATGAGCAAAGAAGAAGGGTCAAATAAGAAGGTGCAAAGAGGAAGTCGAAGAAGTCAAAGTGCTTGGGCTAGTTCTATCTCTCTTGTGAAAGTCGAAGTTAGGGATTCTGCACTGGGTCTATCTCTAGTTTGATCTTGACGGAAAGAGGGAAGGAAAGGAAAGATAAGGTCACTTAGGTCATATAATTACCCCTATGTCTGAAGGATAGGCAAGAAAAGGGAAGATAAGTCTATTAAAGGGAGATTGAAATCTCTAAGAGGAGAAGTAACAATTGCAGCAGTTGCCGTGAGATATAATTTTGGATTATCAGCAGGAGGTCGAAGTCATTGCAACAAGAGGTCAACTTGATCTTGATCTTGGAATGTATTTGTATGAGTCACTACGTCATGGTATTTTTCAATTGATTAATCTATAAGAAGAGAAGAGATTTAAGGGTTTTCCCCTCAAGAGGAGGGGTTTTGGCCCTGGCTTGCAACCTATATACTATGTCACTGTTCTTATTATTTTGGTAGCTATTTGATGTATCTCACGTTGTAATAATAAGGAACAAAGCTAATACAGAAAAAGGTAACAAAAACAGTTATCAAGTTAAGAAAATTAACATACTTACTACCCTATTGAATTCTCAACATGGAATCAGAGCTAAGGTTATCTAAGGGCATCATGAAGATCTCCTCTACAGTGAAGAAGTTCATCAAGAAGATTGAAAGCCAGATCAAGAAAGGTATTAATGAAGCATGGAATTTCTTATTATCTACAAAGAAGGTATCAATCAAAGAAAGGGATGAAGGTCTCTTCTCAGCTCTCTCTAACACATTTCCAGATGAAGACATTTGGGTAATTGACAACGGTGTATCAAGGCACATAGTTGGCCATTCCAATAGATTGAAGACCTTATAAAAATGAAAATATTATTATTCAATGGAACTTTGAGACAAAAAGATCTATCTCGTGAAAGGCATTGGATCAACCTCCATAAAGCTGGAAGATAGAAGCAACATTCACCTCAACACCATTCTATTTGTTCCAGGTTTGCACAAGAATTTACTTTCTTTTTCATGTCTAGAAGATAAAGGTGATAAAATATCCTTCATTGTTGGAAAGGTATTTGTTTTGTGAAAATACTCAAGTATAGATAAAGCCAAAGTTATTGGCATTCGAGAAGGAAGAATCTACAAACTGATATCTCCTATGGCTCAAGCCCTAGTTCACATCGAAATTAACCCATGTGAACTTTGGCACGAAGATTTGGTCATCTACATTTCAAAATACTTCCAAATATAAGTTCCTTAGTAGATTGAATTCCTAATTTGAACAAGGATCATGAAGGTGTATGTAAGGTATGTGCATTAGGTAAGAATACCAAGAGACCATTTGGAAGCAGTGCTTCACAGTCAAAATAAATCTTGGATCTCATCCACTCAGATGTATGTGGCCCTATGAATCCTAAATCACTTGGAGGTCATCTATATTATGTCACATTTATATATGCTCCTTCAAGAAAGACTTGGATTTACTTAATTAAAAACAAGGACGAAGTATTTACATGTCAAGAATTCAAAGCTGAAGTAGAGAACATTACAGAAAGAAGAATCAAGATACTAAGATATGATAATGGAGGAGAATATACATCCAAAGAGATTATAAAATTTTGTAAGGAGTTTGGGATTAAGAGGGAGCTGATAGTACCATATAATCCTGAACAAAATGGAGTTGTAGAAATAAACAATAAATCCATTGAAGAAAGTGTAAAAACAATGTTACATGATTAGGATATAGCTAAGTTTCTGTGGGGGGAATCCACAGAGACAACTATGTACATTCAGAATCAAAGTCCCCACAGATCTCTAGACAACAATACTATGGAAGAAGTGTTCACTAGAAAGAAGCCATCTATAGATCATCTCTAGATCTTTGGGTGTCCTGTATATATCCATATACCAAAGGACAAAAGAAAGAATTTGGGTCCTTCCGGCATGAAGGGAACATTTGTTGGGTATAGAAACTCATCAAAACCTTAGATGATCTAGATGAGAGATGGAAAACACATAGAAGTCAATTATGATGTCATATTTGATGAGAGTATAACATTCAAGAAATCAAAGGAACTTTCCATAGACTCTGATTATGAAGAACTTCCAATATTTGAGGAGGAAGTTGACCAAGGGAAAGAAGAATCACACCATGAAGAAGAAGGTCCCTGTGAACCTGTTCAACCTGTGGTCATCCCTGAAACAATGAAAATATCTAATTGGTTGAAATCTACAATACTTGGTGCAGAAAGTTATGGAGCATCAAGCTCATTTAGAGAGAGCAAGAAACCAAAGATATATTTTGGATATGCTGCATACATGAAAAAAATGATAGAAGAAGAACCATCCTCCTTTGAAGAGGTTGTAAATAATCGAGAATGGAAGGATGCCATGAATGAAGAATATCAATCTATAATGAAGAATGGAGTCTAGAAGATCATACCTAGGTCCGAAGACAAATCTATGGTTACTTCCAAGTGGATGTATAAGATCAAACATACAATTGATGGAAGTATAAATAAGTATAAATAAGGATTTTTGGCTAGAGGTTTCTATCAACTTGAAGGCATCGACTATGAAGAGACATTTGCTCCAACAACAAGATATTCGATGATTCGATCATTAGTCTATATAGAAGCATCGATGGGATGGAACATCTACCAAATGGATGTTAAGATTGCATTTCTGAATGCCCCAATAGATGAAGAAGTCTACATAGAGAAACCCATGGGATTCAAAGTTAAAAATAGAAAGGAATATGTTTGTAGACTGAAGAAAGCATTATATGGCCTCAAGAAAGCACCAAGGGCATGGTATGCTAGAATGGATGCATACCTTCAAAATATTGGCTTCACAGAAACTTCATTGATTCAAACCTTTACATTAAGGTTCTAGATTGTGAACCTGTAATCATTATTTTGTATGTAGATGATATTCTCTTGACAGGCGTAGAAGGTCAAATTGAAGAATGTAAGAAGAAACTAGCAACATAATTCAACATGAAGGATCTTGGGCTGATGCATTACTATTTGGGACTATAATTTTGGCAAGGACCTAATGAAGTTTATTTGGGTAAAGGAAAGTACGTGATCAAGATACTGAAAAGGTTTGACATGATGGAATGAAAACCTATGACTACTCCTATGATCAAAAACTTGAAGAGACTAAGGAGTTCTGAATCTATCCTTGTGGATCCTTCCAAGTATAGACAACTCATTAGCTCATTGGGTTACTTTGTGAATACTCATCTAGACATATGCTTTGTAGTAAATGTTCTCAATGAATTCCAAGTGGAGCCAAAGCATGATCATTGGGTAGCAACAAAACATATTCTGAGATATCTACAAGGAACCATCCACTATTATCTAAAGTATGATAGAAGGAATGATGTCCAATTAATTGGATATACAAATTCCATTTGGGAAGGCAGTGAGAAAGATGGAAGGAGAACTACGGAAGGGTGTTTTATTTTGGGATCCTCTATGGTCTCATGGATGAGAAGAAAGAAAGAATCAGTTGCTTTGAGTAGTGCTGAAGCTGAATATGTTGTAACCTGTGAAGTAAGCAGAGAAGTAGTATGGCTGAGGAAGCTACTATCCGATCTGTTTGAAGGATCGATGAACCCTATAATGATACTTTGTGATAACACCAATTGTATATGTTTTTATGAAGATCTAGTGTTTCATGGAAATACAAAGCATATAAACAACAAGTATCACTATATCTGAGAGCTAGTACAAAATGGTGTACTGTAGCTACAATACATCTCCACTGATGAGCAAGTAGCTAACATATTGACAAAATCAATTCCAAACAAGAAGCTTGTATATTTGAGGGACAAACTTGGTTTGGTCAACGTATTCTCCCTAATTGAGAGGGAGAGGTAGACACTACATTCTTGTCTTCACTTGGGAAGAAAGAATGGAGGATTGGGTAACCATCTGGCATTCGATACTCTTTGAGAATGTGGTAGGGATTTCAAGACAAGAGTAGTCATGGATTGATATTCTTTGAGGACTAGCTATTCGAGATAAGAATAGTCCAAAGGAAGGTCATTATGTGAACACCTGGGTGGAGTATGTACCATGAGAGACAATTCTTATGGTGCCTATGGATCATTGGTCTCACTACCATTGTGCTCTGATAATGTGGATAGATATGTTAGTCAAGGCCTTTCTATATAAACAATGCTGGTAGAGATGATGCTAGACGGATGGGTTACTGGTATGACTCTTTTATAAGATCTCTTTAGATTGAGAATGACCATGTACCACTTATGAATACCTCCCTGGTTAAGAGGGAGCGTTGAAGAATGTGTAACTAGGTTTGGTATTCATAAGTATGAAATGTATTCTTGTAAATAATAAAATGAAAAGAAATTATTATTAGAGCATGGGTTTCATGCTCAAGTTATTTTATTTTATAGGTCAAACACCCATTGAGTGCTTCTAGGGCTTGTCCTAGGTTAAAAGAGTCATTTTCATATATTGAAGACCCTATGGGCACAATGTATCTTGTAAAGAAAAAATTATTTTGTCTTTAAAGTGTCGAAATATCTCCAAGATCAAGTCGGCCTAAAGAGCTACCAAGTCAGCTTACATGAATAGCCACGTCTACCCTTGGAAGAGCCTATATATAGAGAGGTGTAGAAAATCCTATAGATTCACAAGCTCATGCAGTGTACTAAAGCACATGACAAGAATCTACTTCTACTTTCAACCAGCAGAAGTCAATAGATCGATGAAAACAATAAGAACGAGAAGAAGATAAATTAATGGCACATAACACAAGATGTATCTAGGGAATGCCACTGTTCAAAACCCCGCTATATGTATTGCATATATCAGAAATATGAGTGAAGATACAAAGCTTGTTATCACTAGAACAATTCCGCACAAGTATGCTCAACTCTCTCAACTCACAAGCTAGCTCAATACAAATCCTTAGCCTATTCTGCAACTCTCCAAGACCCTAATCTCTTGCATAATTCCTAGGATGAATATATCATATTTAAAGGGAGTTCATGCTTCCAAAATTGCTCAATCCAAACATAGTTCCTTCTCTGATTGCATGCATGATCTTTACAACTTAGTAAATCACACAACTGATAGTACACTGTCCCTGCACTTTAGTCTCAACTGGGTCTTTCTCATAATCGACATGCATGAGTTTCTGATGAGAGAATATTTAGTTAACTAGAGTGACACTTGTGGATCCACTAGTGCACAAACTGACTATTAACTCTCTATTAGTTCCACAAATAGTTTGGAACTAATTTTACTGAACATAACTCAGTAAACTAAGTTATCTAATTTACAACTCAATTTAAACTCATATTGGACCCCTAAAACTTAGGGAGAACATATACATGACTTCAGAAAGACCTCCAACTCAAAATTCCTAAGCTAATTAAACTTAATTAACTATTTACAAGTTGCTATGAGAATAGAATTCAATTTTAATTCTTAGTTTAATTCAAGGACGAATTAAATTGGAATTTCTTGTCACCATTTCTCAACAAGAGGAACTCATCCTCCATTAGACACACCCACTCATCTCATTCTACACAAAGAAGAGAAAATAAGAAGGGTCAAAGAATAAGGTGCAAAGAGGAAGTCAAAGAAGTTGAAGTTCTTGGGCTAGTTCTATCTCTCTTGTGAAAGTCGAAGTTAGGGTTTCTAAGCTGGGTCTATCTCTAGTTCAATCTTGAAGGAAAGAGACAAGGAAAGGCAAGAGGAGGTTACTTAGGGCATCTCATTATCCCCAAGTCTCAAGGAAAGGCAAGTGAAGGGAAGAGAAGGCTATTTGAGGGAGATCAAAGTCTCTAAGAGGAGCATCAACAATTGTAGCAGTTGTCGGGAGACAATATTTCAGATCTACAGTGGGAGATCGAAGTCATTTGTCTGAGTCACTAGGTCATGGTTTTATTCAATTGAAGAATCTATAAGAAGAGAAGAGATTTAAGGGTTTTCCCCTCAAGAGGAGGGGTTTTGGCCCTTGCATGCAACCTATATACTGTGTCACTATTCTTGTTTTTTTGGTAGCTATTTGATGCATCCCACACTATAATAAGGAACAAAGCTAATAATGAAAAAGGTAACACAAACAATTATCAATTTAAGAGAATTAACATACTTACTACCCTATTGAATTATCAACACTTTCATCCTGCCACATGATCATCATTTGTAGAAGGCTTCCACAAATCTTCCCTTAGCATTCTTACATAAACCCATCCAAATATTGTTCAAAAATAGAAAATGAACATTAAATGAAGGTTAACTTTGTGATGGTATTTCATCCTGACATATTCCTATTTGCATTGACATCCTGCATACATATTGACACATCTCCAAAAGGTATGCATTGTCAACGGTGTCTTTCTTTCTCAGACCTCATCGGGGTCTTCATATCTTTCATGGAGATATCATAGTCAAATATTCCAGTCCTTGGATGCTGATTTCCTTCTCCATAAGTGCATTTTTCATGTTCTCTTCCTTTCTTTCTTCACACATTTTCTTCCCAAAACTTCCAATCAGAGTTCCTCTAAATTTATCAAAGAACTCATATTTCATATGAGGACATATTATGTTGATTTCATCTAGTCAATGTGTGACCCATGCCTTCATGCATCCTTCCAAGGGAGGAGATCCCTTCTTTTGATCATGCACTTGAATAGAGAATTCATAATATCTGCAACCATATGACATGACTTAATATCTATATATATATCTTATATATATATCTGTGTGTGTGTGTGTGTGTGCATACATACTTCATTTCTTCCTTTAGGTCATCGATACTTCCTTCAACAACTTCCTTGATTGAAATAACTTCAATCCCTTGACCTGCTTCACTTATTTTGAAATCATACCATCATCCCCTGAATTCCATACAAGTTGAAATTCCCGGTGAGACACTTTCTTCTTCTAGTAGGTGAACCTTCTATTGAAGATTCCAATGGAGGATCTTGATCATCCTAATCCTGCAAATGCTCCTTTTGAATGATATATGATAAGATATATGCTAGATGAATTTCATTTTCCTATAAGTACTACTTATGCTTCTAATGAGGTTACCAAGAGCTATATCCTTATACAGGTGACAACCATAGACTTCTATTTCAACTATCTTTCATGTTTCTTTATGATGATGTCATGAGCTCTTGTTTTCAATCATATTCTTCTATGATGCCATCTCCTAACATGATGCATATTATCATGCTTTTAATGGTTCCTAACATGATAGTTATACTTTATAACAAAAAACATAAACTTGAGAAGAACTAGGTGAGGAAAAATTATCTCAATAATAGTAGAGATATGTTACTTCCTTCTTCTTGAATTTCTTATTTTAGCTTCTTCTACTTCTTTAGTGATATGGGATTCTTCCCTTCTTCGTTTGTTGCTGTCCTTATTGAGATTAGGACAATCTCATTTGTAGTGCCCATATCCTTGAAATCCATAACATTGGATCTAAGATTATTATTATTTTTTTTCTTAATTTTTAATTTATTATTATTATTATAATCATTATTTTCTTTTTCTTTTTTTGAGGACCAAACTTGCCAAATTTCCCTTTGCTTCTTGACATGACAACAAACATTTGACATGCTCATCTGATCCTGTATCCCTTTTTGCCTTCAACTTGTTTTCTTCGATCTTGCATAATGAGCATAAATTATTGAATGGGATAGATTTATCCTCTTCATAGGCCTTTAATACAAGGTTTCCTTGTTCAGCAGTTAGAGCATTTAAAACAATGGTAGTCATTTATTTATCTAATATAATCTCTCCTAGATCTTGAAGTTGATTCCGTGTTTGAGATGATTTTGTGAGACATGTAGATATCCCTTCATCCTTTGATGCTTTCAATTTGTATAGATCAGATCTTAGTGATATGATTTTTCCTGTCGTGCTTTTAGAGAATAGTTCTAATAGCTTATCATATTTCCCTTTTGATGTCTCCAACTTTGCTACATATGGGATGAGGGAATCCTTGATGGATTCTATAAGAATCCTTTGACCCCTTAGATCCTTTTTCATATATTTAGACAGTGCTTTCCCTTCAGATGGTTTGGATAATTTTCCATTTACATGATCAATAACTTCATTTTCCTTGAGGAATAAGTCTATCCTCATTTTCCTTGCAAGGAAGTTTGATGACCCAACCAACTTGTTGATCTCCTTGCAAAATGAAGTCATTTTATTGAATTTAATTATAGGAATAAAGATACTTGTCTAGTGAATATGAACTCTTCAACTTCATCCCTTTGTTGATGATGATTGATGACTTCTTGATGATGTCTTGATGCTTCTTGGATGATCTTCTTCAAGGATAAGGATTTTATTTTGAGATGAAATCCTTTACTTCAAAGAGCAGGATATTGATGACAACGCCTTTGATTTAGCTACCCTTGGATGAGTAGTCTTCAATATGCTTCAAATCCAAGTCCTTCCTTTCTTGAGTAGAGATAGGGTCTTTTCTGTCTCCTTCTCTGAGGTGATGACTGAGTGCAAATCCCAAGAATGCTCCTTTGATCAAACTAGGGTTTTGAATTTCTTCAAGATGATGATGTGATTCTTGTCCTTGAAATGCCTTGGAGATGATGGAATCCTTTTGATGCTTTTATGTCCTTGATGCTTTTCTCAAACTTTGATCCTTGAGTGTCATTTATTGAGCTACCCTTCCTTGACTTGTTACCTTAGCTCTAATACCGTGTTGAGAAATATATGACATAAAGATTAGATGATTTCTCTAGTAATGATAACTGCTTGTGAGGAATTTTTACCTTTTATTAATTAGATTCTTCTTGTACTTGATTATTATTATGTGCTATTATTCATCAAACAACTGCCAAACCATAAAGAACAATGAGAGAAAGGACACAAGATGTAGGCGATCAGCTAGGGCCAAAACCTCTCCAAGCTTGAGAGGAAAACCTAACAAATTCTTATTCTTATAGAATCTTCAATTGATGAATTCCAAGACCTAGACCCTTGACCAAGAACCCTTGCAAGGTCAATTCAATTCTCCTTATTTGAGTAGCTCTTCTTTCCAGTAACTTTGACCTATCTTGCAAATGCACCTTTGACTTGCCCAAAAACTACAACTTTGACTTGCCCATAAATTGCAACTTTGGCTTGCCTAGAAACTAGAACATCGAACTAACCATAAAATACAACTTTGACTTGACCAGAAACTACAACTTCGATTGCAACTAGAAACTGTGGCTACAACTTCGATTTTTCCTAGAAACTGCAACTTCTCTTCTTCCCTTAGGTAGGTTCTCTCTCCTAGAAAATTGGGCTTCCAGAACAACTCTTCTTTTTGACCTAAATTTACTTCTACAAATAAGATTTACTGCAAAAAAAGTGCCCTAATTCCTTCTCACGTGTGGAGAGAAGTAGACCAAAAAAAACCCAGAACTTCAACTTCTTCTCCTTCCTTCAATCTCCTCTTCTTCACACTTATTTTTGTCTCTATGATTGAACTTTTGTAAGTGGGAGTGTCCCCTACAAAAGGGCCCGAGTTCCCTATATATAGGATTCCGTGTGCCTCCTATTAGTCCAACTTGACATGTTCTTCGGCCAACTTGTTGCTCCATTAGGCCGACTTGATGCTTGCATGATTGACTTGGTATTGGAGGGTCTTTTGAATTTAATTTCACTCAAATAATTTTATTTGCAATATGTAACATTCCCACAAGGGTCATTCATACATGACAATGATTCAACGACTTTATAACAAACCTAGAAGCACTCATTCTACACTTTGACCTATAAAAATGAATTCTATTGAGCATGAAAACCATGCTTCATGACTCACAACAATACTTTTTTTTTGTCTTTTCATTAAATACATAAAATCATGATTACATCTGTCATTATAAAGACCAAACCTAGTTACATATTTCAACATTGAGTCCCATGTTCATGCTTGGAATATGGCACAAGGGTGACTGGCTGAAATAATATTTGGTTCAACCCAATATATGGTCGGGTGGTACGTGGAAGTCCCTGAATTTGTTGGATTTTTCATATGTTAATAATAGCTCTTTTCCTATTGCATTTTATGAGTACTTGTACTTTTTATTATGTGGCTTTGATGAATTTTTTACCATGGTTATTATTTTGGTTATAAGCATGGTTCCCTAACAGATTCTAGCTATGGATCTTAATATGTTTTGATTAGTTGATGAATGGTTAATGAATGCATGAGCTAAAAAATGTTATTGTAGGTATTATGAGAGGGAATTAGACCTTCTTTGTGAATCCGAGATAAGTTTCAAAATCCTATGTTCAAATATGCATTCATGATCTATAGATTACATGTTCTTAATATGTTTGATGAAATGATTGTCTTGGTTATGCATGGTTAGGTCAAGTATTTTATTTGTCCTGATGTTATTTATCATTCTGGAAAGTCTCATTAAGTTCTAGGTAGTGTAATGGAAGTTAGCCTGAAATGGTGGCTCAGAATCCGGGACAACACCCTTTGAATTGGAAGTTTTAGGCCATAACCACACCATGATAGGATTATGCATGTGGTTGGAGGCCTATAACCACATGGAGGCCTTTTTCATGCATGTGGTTTGGATCCCAGGTTACTAAAAAAATAATCCAGCTCAGGGTTTGGGCACTAGCAGTGGTTGTCTAACTCCTAGGTGTCTTGTAGCTCCCGAGGAAGGTTAGTAAAGTTATAGTTTGTCGACTGCACTTCCTTAGCTATACGTAGGAGGCTGGGTCATGTCATAGTATCCCTCAAATCATGTTTACCCTGACAGGCTAGTGAAACTAAGTAAATGTGGGAGGGATGGCTACATATTGGTATCAATGTGGGTTCCATTCTCTTTGGGTGATATTTGATACAAGATTGATATTCGATCAAATTTCCTTCCTCTTTGGGTGTTATCTAATACCAAATTGGTATCATAACATGGTTCAAATACTTGGACTGGATGGGCTAGATGCACATTATCGTTATGCATGCATTGTCATGGTTATGGATGTCGAACATGAGGTCTTTGTATGCAGTTGGTTTTATCATGCATGATGTCGGTATATTGATATGATTATAATCTGATTGATTTTATAGACGAGATATCCTCCCCTGAACTTCACTAAGGTATGTTGATTATGGTTATATTTGGTTTATCTGACATGGTATGTTTGCAGGAAGAATAGGATCAAATATGAATAGAAAGATGATCGACTACAGTTCATGAGACTCTCCTTATAGATGAGATGAGAAGCACAGAGATGGGTACTCTCTTGACATAGAAAATACAATAAGAAGTTTAAAGGAAGAATTAGAAGTTGCAAAGCATATAATGACAAAATCATTTAGTCATAAGAAAGGATTTCCAGGGCAGAGGAAAAATAAGCAAAATTCAATGTAGTTATCCTTCAGAGTTTGTCATACTTGCAAAAACAGGGACAACCACGGATTAGTTATGGACAAGAGGAAAGGACTAATGGGGCATATGGTAGCATGTTCCATGGTGGGCATAGGTTGGACAAGGATGACATAGTTTTAGATGACAGGTTCTTCAATACACTTGATAGGAGAGGCGGTGGATATGGGTTCTACTCTAGTTTTGGTTTAGAAAGGTATCATGCTCATCATCATTATCGCCCTTATAGGAGGAGAGAGAGAGGATCTTTGATGGATGAGTTCATGAAATCCAAGTCACCTACATTCAATGGACAGTTGAAGAAACTAGAAGATGTGGAGGCATGGTTGATTGGAATGAATAAGTTCTTTGAGCTGCATGATTACACAAAGAACATGAAGACCAAAATAGCTATTTTCAACCTCAAATAATACATTTTGTGAGAAGATGTGAAACATGTTAGAGACATTAGGATAGAGGAGTTAAGTTGGCATGAATTCAAGAGACTCTCCAGGAAGAAATACTTGTCAAAGAGGTACTATGACAAAAGGGATATGGATTTATATGAGTTGAATATGGGATCTATGATGGATGAAGAGTACATGACTAAGTTCCTAGAGTTGTTGAGGTATATTTTGTATCTTAAGGATGAGAAGATAAAAGTTTAAAATTTTTATTACTTGACTGTAATTAGAATTTAAGGATCATATTGAGTATGATGAGCTCCATTCACTGAAATAATTCATTGGAAAGTTGAAACATTGTTATGAGAAATCGAAGCATAAGACCGAGTCTAAGTAGGGTTAGAAAGGGAATGATAAGACTAAAGGTAAGTGGCCATTGAAGCAAGGAAGACCTCATGATGTAGGTGAGAAAGAGAATGTTACTCCTTATAAGAAATTTAATGTAGTTAAGAAGGGACATGGACCTCATCTTGGAGAGAAGCAAGACAAAGGTAGTGGGCCTTTGTAGTATTGTATATGCAGCAAGGATCACTGCAAGAAGGATTTTTCATTGTACCAAGGTGGTAGGCCTCAGATCTATAGTTTACATGAGGGGAAAACAATTGGGGATGTTGGGCAGATCATTCCTCAGATCTATGCAACATTTGATAACAAGTAATCAAATCACCATGCTTCTGTTATTGAGATGGAAGATAAGCTACGTGATCAAGTTGTTTCTATTTTGATTGAACCTGGACCTAATTATAATTATGTTAATCCTGACTTGGTGTATAAGTGTGGTTTGAGAAAAGAATTGCATCTAGAGTCTGGGTTGGTGGAGTTGGCTATAGGTACTAAGAAAAGAGTTCATCATTGGGTGAGAGCTTGTGCATTTGAGCTAAATTGTATGCATATGTCAACACATCTAAATGTGCTCCCATTGGGATCATACAATATGCTTCTGGGTATGGATTGGTTGTACCTTCATAGGACTAAGGTGGATTGGTAGAAAAAGGCTATTGAATGCTTGCATGACGATGGAAAGAAGAGAATCTTGCAGGGTAATAAGAAGCCTACATTAGTAAGAATGGTTACAACCATGTAGGCCAATCACAGTTGTAGGAAAGGGTGTGTATTTTTTGTAGTGCATGTTTCCAATGATAAAGGTAAGGATGTTGAGTATGCGAAAGTCTTCAAGAGGTATCTGATTTTACAAAAAAATCATAATGTATTTCCAGTAGATATTTCAGAGTTTCCTCCTCACAGGGAAGTAGACTTTTCTGTGAGTTGGTACAAGGAGCAACACCAAAATCAAAGGCACCTTACAAGATGAACACTCCTAATCCAGTTGAATTGAAGTTGCAGATGAAGGAAATGCTTGACAAGGGATACATTATGCCAAGTGTGTCTCCTTGGGGTTCACTAGTGTTGTTTGTGAAGAAGAAGGATGGTACTCTTAGGTTGTGCATTGATTATAGACAGTTGAACAAGGTCATTGTCAATGATCAATGACTTGTTTGATAAGTTGAAGGGAGCAACGATGTTCTTGAATATTGATTTGAGATCAGGATATCATCATGTATACATCAAATAAGAGGACATCTACAAGACTTATTTCTAGACTAGGTATGGGAATTATAAGTTTGTTGTGGTTCCTTTTGGTTTGACTAATGCTCCATTTACTTTCATGTTTTTAATGAATAGTGTATTGCTTCCTCATCTGAAAAAGTTTGTGATAGTATTCATTGATGATATATTGATATATTCTAAGAATGAGGAAGAGCATATAAAAAATTTAGCAACAATATTGAGATTTCTAAGAGAGAATCAATTGTATGCCGTGCTTAGTAAGTGTAGTTTCTTTCAGATATAGGTACAGTACTTGGGACATGTTGTTTCCAAGAAAGTCATAGCATTGGATTTGAAAAATATTAGAGCTATCATGGAATGGGAAGCTCCTAGGAATGTGGATGAGGTCAGATCATTCGTGGGGCTAGCAAATTACTACAAGAGGTTCACCAGTCCTTGCAGATGAAAGGAACAAAGTTTGAATGGCCAAAGGAATGTGCAACCAATTTTGAGAAGTTGAAGTAGTTGCTTACAAATGCTCCAATTCTAAAGATTGTATATCCATATAAAGAGTTTGTGGTGTGTACAAAAGCTTTCAAGAGAGGATTTGGTGGAGTCCTGATGTAAGAGGGATAGGTGGTATGTTACGAGTCAAGGAAACTAAATAAGCACGAAAAAAACTATGTGACTCATGATCTTGAGTTGGCGGTGATCATTCATGCATTCAAGATGTGGAGGCACTATCTTCTTGGTAGGAGGTTTGTGTTGATGAGTGATCAAAGTGGGTTGATATATTTTTTTGACCAACCTAATCCGAATTCCAGGCAAGCTAGATGGTTGTCCATACTCAGTGAGTTTGACTTCGAGATCAAGTACATTAAGGGTAAGGAGAATATGGTTGCATATGATCTTAGCAAAAGAGTGCAGATGAATCACATAGAAGCTATGATTTCATATGGGACATATTTACATGATCAGATCTTACAGGAAAGATAACATGATGAAAAGTACCATCAACTTAAGCACATGTTACAACAGTAGGGTATAGGTGATCAGGATGTGGATGATCATCTCACAACAGATGGTTTGGTTATATTTAGGGACATGATCTATGTGTTGGACAACAGTCAGCTCAAGAATCTTATCTTGTGGGAATTTCATGTTAATCCATATTTTGGTCATCCAAAATTTCATAAGACTCTAACAACTATGAAGAAGTTCTACTACTGATCGAATCTAAAGAAAGAGTTAGCTGAGTTCGTCGCAAGGTGTTTGGATTGTTAAAAGGTAAAAGCAGAGTGTAAGCATCCATATGGTCTATTGCATCCAATTCCGATTCTAGAGTGGAATGGGAGGTGATTTCTATGGATTTCATTACAAGTTTTATAAAGACATCTAGAAAACACGATTCTATCATAGTGTGGTTGACATGTTGACCAATGTAGCTCACTTTATTCCAGTGAAGTCTACTAATTCAACTAGTGAGGTAACACAGGACTTCATTAGGGAGATAGTGAGATTGCATGGTATTCCTATGAATATTGTGTCAGACAGAGATTCTAAGTTCACTTCTAGGTTTTTGAAGGAGTTGTTTGCAGGTTTGGGGATAGAATTGGCCTTCAGTACAACTTATCATCCACAAAAAGATGGATAGAAATAGAGGGTCAACAATATTTTGGAGGACATATTGAGAATATATGTCATGCACCAATAGAGGAGATGGGAGGAGTATCTTCCACTAGTTGAGTTTGCTAAAAATAGTGGGTATTAGGATCCCCTGAGGATGAGTTTGTTTGAGGAACTTTATGGGTGGAGTTGTAATACTCCCATAAATTGGAGTGATCCAGTGAACAAGGTACTTATAGGACCAAAAATGTTTCGGGTTGGGGAGCATGTGTACTTGCACATCAAGCCTAAGAAGAGCCCCTTAAGGATCGGATCATGTGCTAAGATGGCACCTCGGTATTGCGGTCCTTGCAAGATCCTTAAGAGGATTAATCTAGTGGTCCACAGACTTTCATTGCCTTCGACAGTGAAAGTGCATGTTGTTTTCCATGTTTCATTGAATAAAAGATATGCGAAGGATGCTAATTATGCGATTGACTAATCTGTATTGCAAGTGGATCCAGAAGGAGAATTCCAATTGGAATCTCAATGAATAATGTAGCATAAACAACTCATGCTCCAGAATTGAGAAATCGATCAAGTTAAAGTGTAGTGGAAGCACTTTGGGCTTGATGAAGCTACATGGGAGATGGCGGATCAAATGCAAGCTATATATCCTTCATTGTTTGCTGGTTGAAGCAAAGGAGTTTTGGTATATGTACATATTTATGTATGGTTGTTATTGTAAATACTATTATGGGATGTGTTATAAAGCTCCAATAAGCGGTATGATTGTCATGATTGTAATTTTTGTCATGTTGGTTTTTCGTTTTAGCAAGTTGTTCATTGTAGATAATGCATTGAGCTAAGTTATAAAGATCCAAGGGAAGTATGTTTTGTTTTAGTGGTCTTGCTAGTCATAGGTGTCATAAAACATCAAGGATGACGTTCTCCTAAAGGGGAGGGGTCCATAACAACCCCAGGTTAAAAGTTCATGTAATAAAGTTAATAAAGGAAAAATAATACCAAGGTCATGGGGCACATATTCCAAGCCGAATGCTAGGAAAAACATCCTAGTGGGCATCACTTGTTGTTTATTATGGCTAAGAAAATTGGCAAAGGAAAAGAGGCATTAATTGACATTTTATTTATGAAAATAAAGGAAAATAGGGGAAAAGGGAAAATGAAAGGTCACAGGTTTGCTTGAGGGGAAAATTGAAGGAAAATAGAGGAAATTGAAGAAAATAGAGGCCTTAGAGATAAAAAGGCTTCTGAGGATCAGTTCACAACTTTTTTTAATTTGGATTTGGAATTAGTTTCAGAGAGAGAAGAACACAAAGAGGAGAAAGAAAGAAAAGGATAAGCATGGAAGGTTGGATCAAGAAACTTCAACAAGAAGACTTGTAGGTAACGGGTTACATGTGTGATTTCCTAGTTGGTTTGTGAATTCATAGTACATGCATGTGTGTATTTGGTTCTCTTACTATCATTGGCATGGATTTTTCCAGGTGTGATAGTGGTTTCAGTCTTGCCTTTCCATTTACAGATATCCATGGTGTGATGGGGTTCTATTATTTGGTTGAGTAGTGGATTTCTAGAAGATTTTGGAACCAGGTGAGGTGGTCTCAGGAAAATTCCCAAGGGTTAGGGATGGAGGCGGTTTAATCTCCGGGTAGTCCTCAACAGGTGGGTGGAGACATCAAAATTCCTAAAGGTATTGGTGAATAAATTTTGAGGAATCCAAGATTATTTTGGATTTAGTGATCTCTTAACTGGTTTTAGCAGGATCATGGTAGCCCGAGGGTGGAGGTGGTTTAATCTATGGGAAGCTTTGGTTGTTTATGCACCAATTTTCTTATGTGATCTTTTGTCCGATTTTGGAAATATCACAAAAGAATGAGGGTGGAGGTGGTTTAATCTCTAGGAAGTCTTGTTTGTTTATGTCTCGAGTCCCACATTCATGCTTGGAATATGGCACGGGGGTGATTGGCTGAAATAAATATTTGATTCATCCCAATCTATGGTTAGGTGGTACATGGAAGTCCCTCACTTGGTTGGATTTTGCATATGTTAAAAAGAGATATTTCCTATTGTATTTTATGAGTACTTTTAATTGTTATTATGTGGCTTTGATGGCTATTCTATCATGGCTATTATTATCGTTATATGCTAGTTATAAGCATGGTTCCATAACATATTCTAGCTATGGCTCTTGATATGTTTTGATTAGTTAATGAATGCATGAGGTAATAAATGTTATTTCAACTATTATGAGAGTGAATTAGACCTTCTTGGTGAATCCTATATAAGTTTTAGACTCCTATGTTCAGATATGCATTCATGACCTGTAGATTACATGTTCTCAACATGTTTGATGAAATGATTGTCATGGTTAGGCCTGGTTAAGTCAAGTATTTGATCAAGTTTTGTATGAATGGATTTGTCCTGACATTATTTATCATTCTAGAAAGTTTCATTGAGTTCTGGGCAGTGGTTTGGAGGCTAGCCTAAAGTGGTGGTTAAGAATCCAGAACTGCACCCTCTAAACTGGAATTTTTGGGCCATAAACGCACCCTCGTAGGCTTGTGCATGTGTTTGGAGGCCTATAACCACATGGAGGCATTATCATGCATGCAGTTGGGAGCCCATGTCACTAGAAAATCAATCCAACTCAGGGTTTGGGCACTAAGAGTGGTTGTCTAGCTCTTGAGGAAGGCCAGTAAAGTTCTAGTTTTTTGACTCCACTTCCTTAACTGTACTTAGGAGGTTGGCTCGTGTCATTATAGCTTAATTTTTCCCCGACAAGATGGCGAAACTAGGTAAATGTGGGAGGGGTGGTTACATCAAATCTCAAACTCCCAAGGGTCTCCATCCAGTTAGGGAAATTTTTCTCTAACCTCTTTCCCACTGAGTCCTCTTCCTGATGATGATAGGATCTGCGCATCCTATACTTGACCATTTTGTTGCTCATTTATTTGTTCTTGTTGGAATTTTTATCTTCTTATCTCTCTCTCCCTTTCTCTCTCAGTCTGTGTGTGTGTTGTTGCAGACACGTCTGTTAGCTAAATCAAACACAAATAATTAAATTTACTCATTGCCATGGCATATCTGTAATAAGCATGTTGATATGAAACTAGCTGAGAAATCAAATCAAACATTAGCGTTCAGGATAGAAATCAAAACAATGTATCAACAATCTACTAAACCAATAATCATATCAATGATAAGTTTAAAATCAGTACACATGTGTATATACCAATTAGCTGTCAAATCAAAGGTTTATGATGTGTGCTTGTGTGAGCATATCTAGGGCCAATATTGATCCTTTGCTATGATATTATCCACTCTATTAAATCTCTAAACTTTCTCTTTCAAAGCCAATCTAGTCCAATTTATGAACTTGGGTGCTCTGATACCACTTTGTATGAAAGCTCCAAATGTTATCCCCAAAGGCCCCCAATGCTGAACCTTTGCTCTGATAACATTCTTTCTCATCCCCTTCTGTGTGTTCACCACTGCTTTCCTTCACACTTCATTTCTTCAACCACCATCTCTTCTTTGTGACCTTCATCTGTTATTTTTCTTTGAAGCTTTCGTTCTCCTAGCAACTTTCCACAAGGGGACATAAATGGGAGTTGTTCTCTGCCCATGTTTCCCACTCCAAAACTTTAATGTTTGTCAACGAAGGCAGATCCTCGAGTCAGGTGGTATTCATAACAATTAAATGAGGTTGGTATGGGCTTTCTCACTACACATCATAGGAAACCAAACAAGCACGCAAAATTCACTCCAATAGGCACACAACAACCCTCCTCTCAAAGCTTTGGATCCATATGTCCCTCCCTTTAGCAAGCCACCAATTTATTTTCACATAAATTTACGTAAGTCCATGATTCACATAATTGTGTTCCCATACACGGGGTGCAATGGAAAAGGATTGTTATAGCCATAATGATCAAAACATAATAGGGAGAAGTTATGATGCATTGGAATGATACACTAGAACATACAAATGGAATTTTGATCTTCCCAATCGTTAGTTTGAGGTGAAAGTGGTGTGATACCTTTGACCAAAGTAATATAAAGGAATATCATGATAATGGGTTAATATATACTAACTTGAAAAATACGTGAATTGAAAAAAAACTTTAGATTTTCCCATTATGGAAGGGATTTTTCATGCACATGAAAAAAAATATTTAAACATATTGAGGGACTCTATCTTTCCTTTATGAGAATAATGAGTTTCGAAATTAAAATTGACAAAATTGAATTAAAAAATATTAAAATTAACAAAAACATGTTATTGGGGTAACTCATGTTATAATATTTTGTCTATTTTTTTAATTAAAAATATTAATATAGAAATAATATATTAGATCCAATCTCCCTGACTGGGGTGCTAACAGAGGAGGAGTTAGAGATTCTTTGGAATTCATGTCTTAATAACATGTGTCCTTATCTGGCCATGGCGTGGTAGAGTACAATTGAGGGGAGTTGGATTTTGAACTCAGAAGGTCTCGTTGTTACAAATACATGTTTAAGGTTGTGGGGTGGCGAGTTATGTGCAACGTGGGAGTGGAGGTGAGGATTTATCCTCAACCTCCTTCAATTGGTTTCATTTGGGGTTGATATGCTTGGTTTCTTGCTTTCATGTCACAAAAATTGGGCCTGATTTTGAGCTTGCTTCCATACTTCAATTCCAATCCTTCTAGATAGTGTAATAGCGAACACAAAGGTATTTCTTCTCCTTTTGTAGTTATTGTTTTTGGTTGTTGATAACTTGTTTATATTACAACATGTCATTGAATTTGGGGGGTTTCTCACTCTGTCTATAAAAGTTTGGCATATTCACAAGGTTTTGTTTGGGTCTATCTGGTTCACATTTATGGAGTACTTTCAGTCAATGTTTTGCGGCTTCAATCAGTTAATTCAAGTGCAAGTCTATTTAGTTATTCATCATTTCACCTTGTTGGTGTCATTATTTTCTTTTGGTGACAAAATTGCTCTAGTTGTTAGTTTGGGTACCTGGAGCTTTCATGGTTTGGTATGGCTCTCGAAAATCTGATGTATCTTTTCTCTATGATGTGGTGGATTTCATAATTTACTTGAATTGGGTCCCTTGGTGTGGCAATTGAGGGATGCTTTGATAGTCTTTAGGTCAGGGCTTCAAGGGTCAGTGTTCCATCCATTTCCATGTTTCTTAGGTTGAGGTTCTCTTAGTGGTTTTCTTAATTTCTCCCTTACCACAACCATCATGCCTCCTTGCTAGAGAATGATGAGTAGGAGGGGTGGCATTGGTAATGTTGGGTTCAAAATAATTCAGATTTTTTCATACCACTTAGTTGCAACTTTATTTGATGTTATTCCTCTTGAAGTGATGAAATGTATTTTATTGTTGGAGTCTAAAGAAACAAGGGAACACCCTAATCGTTCTGATTCATAGGGGGATGGTGAAGGTATGAAATGGGTTTCGGATCTGGGAATATTATGGGAACAACGAATTCATTTCTTGCACTCTTTGGCCTTGTATTAATAAATGGACACACTATTGCGTTCAATTTTTAAAGACAAGAAAGTTGAAAACTATAATGCCTTCTATGGGTTGGAGGACATAAAACACATCATAAGGAACAAAACATTTTGTCTAGATAAAGTAGACTCTCGATTGGCTTGGATGAAAATCTTTTTGGTGTCAGATTCAACTTCTGGTGATCTTACTGAACCCCCTGGTGATCCTATTGATCTTTCGGTTGACAGTGCTCAGGATCTCACTATCATTCATTTGATTAAGATTAGAAATTGGTATCAAAGTTTTTGTCACTATTTTGATAATCTTGCTCTAATGATGTATATGGTTTTCTTTTTTCTCAAAACTTGGGCTGGATGGATATATGACGGTTTTTGTTGCCTTCCTGGATCTCTAATAGTTTTGGTGCAAGTAGTAATTGGAATCTCATCTATTTTCCTAGTGGGTGATATCTTACAAGCTATTTTTATAGTTCAAAGTTGTTTGGAACTTGTATATCACAACAACTCTTTGTTTTATACCTACACTTTCTTTGTGCTATGCATCCTGGGATGGTTTCTTAATTTTGGCATGGTCAACAACAAATGATGCTTGGTATGTGCACATGATGGCTATGCTGCTCGTTGTTGGTGTGAATTTGGTCTACCTCGTTGCACATTATATCTCCTGTGTGTGAGAATTATGGTTATGAAATCTTTCCTATTAGGATACTTTCGCTGTGCGTTTTTTAGTAACACTTATATCTATTGAATGGTTCTTGTAGAAAATTGAATGCTATGTTGTATTGGCGATGCCTCCGACTCTTGGCTGCAAGGGATATGGTCTAAACTATCTTGTTTTTTTTGGTGTTGTCTCTACTTCTTGGAAAATGGTTTATTGTCTATTGTTGTTGTGAAGAGACGTCTATTTCTCTCGTTGTGAAGAAAAGTCTATTCCTCTATCTCTATTTTTTACTATCAAAACCTTATGGTTATAAAGGTAATCACTATGTAATCTATTTTTGTTAATGCATATTAATTGCTAAAGTTCTATATATATATAATAAAAAATCTAATACAAAGTTTTTTAATTAAAAATTATAATAACATTGTTATAATATGTTGGGTTATATTAAAGCGGGAGGGATTAAAATAAACCATTGTTATCATGCAAACTCTTTTGAAAAATATTCTTTCAACACTTTTTCCATCCCTAAACTACAATTTCATAACCTTCAAATTAGTTATAAAGGTGTTGGAAATACTTATCAACAATTTTAATATTCTTGCAAACAGCTTGTATAAAGAGAAGCATGTAAGTTTCTTCCCATGCTTTTAGTTATATTGCATTGTTTTTTTTGGCCTATGCAAACAACCTCTTCTATAAACCCACATTCAACATGAATCTACATCCAATACCATACTTGAATGTAGTTTTCCTGGTCGTTTCAATATCCATCAACGTAAAACTACATTGTACTTTGGTTTATTATGCCATTCTTGTAACCTATATTAATGTTCTCCCTTTTTCAATTATTAAAATTAATTGTATTGATACTTGTGGAATCATGGTCTATTAGTTAGCTCAACATATACATTTTTAACTTTGAATATTTTAAAATTGATTGTCTTGATACGGGTGGAATCATGGTTTATTAAATGACTCAACATATAATTTTTGAACTTGAAGAGTGTAGTTATGGGTGTTGTGTCCCTACATGATAATGTCTTATCACATGCATCCTATTAGGAGGTTTGAACACCTCTACCATTGCTCTCATTGGTAGCTTGGAGGTGTAAATATTTTTTTATTTTTTTATTTTTATTTTTAAAATAGGAAGTTGAAAACTTTTAAAATTATTAAAATATTTTGTATATTAGAATGTATGGTTGGTAGTATATATCTTTTTGTGAATCAATTTGTTATAAAACTAGCGCTACATAGTAGCTACTTTTGTCACTTAGTTTAAATATAAATATAATAAATTATAGTAAAAATACTAATTTAAATTAGTGTTAAAGTTTAGAATTTATCAATTTGAATTTTTACTACTTAGTAAAGTCTTTATCTGTGCAATTAAAGAGCAAGACCCTAATTTCAATGCTTATGTAAACGTAGCTTTGAAAACTATAAATGTTATGCTTGATTTACATTTGAATTAATTAGTATCAATCAGTCTCTATCCAAATCAAAAATTATATATTTTATTTTTAAATTTGAATTAAAATATTCAATATTTTTTTAATTAATTATAGCTTTAAAATAAAGATGTTATTTTTAAATTTTATTTATATTGAAAAAAATATAATAACACTAATTTATTATTTAGTTTATAAAAAAACATATGTTTTATTTTATTTTATTAAAATTTAGTTTTTAACCCAAAAATAATATATATATATATAAATGATCACGAAAATAAAGAAATCAACGAGTTAAAGATCTATCGAAGCATGGTTTTAAATATGCAGGTGAATGAACGTTGGAGCATGGAGAGGCTGCTTTTTGCTTTTCTCATAAAATCGAAATGGCAGGTGGATTTCTTTCTTGTAAATGGAAATGGCGGGTGGCTTTTTGCGGTAGGTTTCTTGGCAGGTGGCTTTTTGCGGTGAGTTTTAAAAAGTGACACGTAGAGGTGGGGGGGCCTTGAATCGAATGTTGTGCTGGGTTTTGTTTTATTTACTGGGTGATGGTGAAGGAAAACAGTTTTCTCCGCCACATCGCATCCCTATTATCATTTGATTTTTATAATTATTATTTTTTTATTATTGCAATATACTCCATTCTTATGATAAGAATGGAGTATATTGCATTAATAAAAAATAATGATTGCAAAATCACATTTTACGATGTATTTTACAATAAAATCAAATTCTCAACCAATAATATATATATATATATATATATATATTATATATATATATATATATATATAAAATATGTTTGAATGAACTAATTGAGTCAACCCAATTATCTAATATGTTATCCTGTGGGGCCGCAGGATAATGAGTGTTTAGCATAGTTTTTGCTAAACAATTTTGAATACAAAAATATTTAAATTTAGGATATCTATGAATTTATTATCCAATAAAATTGTTAATTTTTTTTAACAAAATGATTAAACTTTTAAGGAAGCACAATGCTTTGCATGAAGCACTGATACCCAACATTCAAACAAGAAATTGAAGTTATCGAGACTAAAAAATTTGAGTAAAGCTCCAAATAATTTAGTTTCTCCCCGACGATAAAACAACACTTATAGTAATATTAACCACGTGGGAAAATTCTTGTTTCACAGTAATATTTTAAAAGATGATGCAAATTATCTACACGACAATTTGTGTAGAATTGAATATCAGAAAAGGGATTTTATCAAAGTTAATCATAAACTTGGATGACCTCGAGCCACAAACTTTTGACATAAATATGGGCCACCTTCACCTAATTTTGTTGTCCTGCCAATTACATAAAACCCTCCAAACCTGACTCAAGAAAAAGGCCCTCAAAAGCATAAGAAGAGGAGAAAAAGAGATCAAGTTATCTATAGAAGGCTTAAAAAGAAACGGAAAAATCCTTCCTAGACATTAATTAGGAATCAAAAGTAAAGGAATTTAGGGCCTAAGAAGATAAATTTAGTTTATCTAATGGCTTTTATAAACTATTTAAACTGTCACTCATAGTTAGCCCCCATGTTATTATTCTCCATGAATGAATCATTAAAAAAAAAGCGTAATTCATAGGGCAATTTGAGTTCTAACTTTATTACTTCACTACCTTTGGTTAACAACATTTAATTGATAAACTTTAATATATGACTTCTTTTCATGGTTTGCAGAAGGATTAGTGAAAAATAAAATAGAGAGTTGCAACCTTAAAGGACTTTCAGATGTGTCATCCATAAACACAAACCTATGTTCTTTTGGAGGTGAGGTAGAAATATTTGGCCTTTTGGACATATACAAGGATTTTATTATGATTTTTTATTATAGTGCTAGTTTGTTAATTTACCATATTGTTGTTTTGAAAGTATCAGACTTGTGCTTGGTAGGAAGAAATAACTCTCACAATTCCACATTCAACCAATTAGTTGATTGTTCATGAAGATTACCATAATCAAATTGTATACCTATCGATGGATTTCCAATACTAGTGGCAATGACAATGTCATTGGAACTCCTAAGTTTTAGTGTTAGAGATGGAAGGCTCAACTGATCATTTCAATACCCAAAAGATACTCTCTCTTTCGCTGTAATGCAAGTGACTTGATGTTCAATGAAGCCCTCAACCTTGTAACATTGTAGATGAAAGGGCACAATAAGTTCCTTGCTTGATCAATTGACAACATATATTCAATTCAAAATACCACTCATGTTTGTTAAAGAATAACAAACAAGAAAACAAGCAAATTTAATAGATTCAAATTATTTTTTTCTATGTGATTCACGGACCCCGAAGATTGGTCACCAGTATGTCCATGAAATACTTGTACTAGGCATATCCACTCGAAGGGATCACTTCGCGCCGACTCAACCATGAAGCCTGACCCCAAGGGTGTTGAGAGAATTGAACCCATGACCTTTTAATAACAAAGGTGATTTAACGATGGGAACTCGATCGATTGAGCTAACCCTTGGGGCCGAATATATTCAAATGATGCCCATGTAAATGATTGAATAAAAATTGATTTGGTTTGATCCATCAGATGCTAATTGAACTAAATTGAAATGGATAACAATGGAGAAATTGACATGAATTATATTAGATTCACCTTGAGAAGACTCTCCATAATCAAATGAATGGATTCTAGTTCCAAAAGTCTCAAGATGGGATTTATAATCAGATTGGACTAAATATCCCTTTCATTTCTCATACTTCCATTTCGTTCAATGTTGTGTTTTCTACAAAAGTGCTTCTTGATGCCAACCAGGTCTCCCAAAGAATGGCATCAATCATTGTGAGGGCACATTGGGTTAGGGAAAACATATACTTATTTATGGACTTATGGAGTAGGTTTATTTAGTTGTTTCCATGGAACCTTATGTTTTTCCCCTAGGAAAAATCTCAATTTTCATTAAGATTTGAAAATTACATGCTGTAGATGCTTGAAAGCGTATGCTGTAAGGGTGGATTTCCACTGTCAATACGATACTATAAAAAATAATACTATCCCAGGTGGGGAGACTGATAAGTTATACATATGGTATGTCTATCAAAAATAAATATAAAAAAATATATACATGAATAACTGATAAAAATATATGATCGCAGTCATATCTCATAAAACGATATAATCAGGGCTTGTCTGCCCCGAGCTACTACTAGTCATCATAGGGTCTATGGAAATATATGTAGTGTTATTGATCACTCTGCTCCTAGATCATCTAAAGCCCTCGTGGTTGGTGCGAGGCCTCCTTGGATAATTTGTCAAAAACCTGGTTGCAGTCCTTATATATGTGATGACACAAGATGTAATCAAATTGTGTTTTTAGAAGCATAATCTCATCCAAATGTTCCAGAGTGTGTGCATGTGACATTCATATTGTTACTTAAACCAATTTATGATTAGTTTTGAATCACCAAAAATATGTATGCAACAACATCCCTTCTCAAGTGCAAAGTATAGTAAATGTCTGAGTGTAATGAGTTCTGCAAAGTTATTGGTTCCATCTCCCAGACCCATCTAAATTCTATAAGAATGATTTTCAGTGATGTGGAGTAACAACCCCCACCATAGTCATGCTGCTGTGCGGAACCATCGAAGTATGCCCAAGGGATGTTCTTGTCGATAATCTCAGCTGTGATATTGTGGGTAGTGTGAGGGCGATCATCATTCGATATACTATTATATATACTTATAAGGTGTGCAGATGCATGTGGCCAAAATGGAGTGGAACCCTGAAATATAAGTTTGTTTCTCTACAACAAAATACACCAACATATCAGGAGAGGGAGGTTCCTTAGCTTAGTTGGGTGTGCGGTAGACCACCACAATTACCATGCTTCCACTATATTAGCACCATTCTAACGATTTGGGAGGTGAAGGCTTTCAATTACATTATGCCATAATGCAATGGTGATAGGACATAATAGAAATAAATGCTCAATAGATTCTGATGTCTGCTTGCATAATATACACCAGGTTGGTCTGAAGTATGATCGCTTCTGAATATTGTCCCCTGTAGGGGCTTTGTTCCGGAGTATAAACCACATGAATAGTTTAGTTATGGGAGGTGTCTTTAGCTTCCAGAGAGTACTCCACCACCAATCAGATGCAGGGGGCTTGTGAGAAAAATTAATGAGAGGATATCCTTCCTTAAGAGAGTAGGATCCATGTTATGAGTGTGCCCAATGAGCTCACCCTCTCCCTCAGTGATCCGAAACTGTGATTCTAAGAGTGCACTAATATAGGATTGCCAATCATTGTGCCAGATGTTAGGTATGCCCAAAAGATCGACAGATTTCTAGGCTTGATGAAGATAATAGAATTGTCCAGATCATATATGTGAGAAAGTCTATTGATACCTGCATTTGAGAGGAAGTGTAGTAGCTCAGGAGGAAGTTGAAAATAATTCCCACATCCCGATCAAGGATCTATGCCAATACGTATCAGATTACCATTACCAATCCTCCAGGTTAAACCATCACGAATGTATGAAAGTGAGTTCACTACTACTCTCCAAACTATAGATATGTGTGTTCTGTTCCAAGATTATCTCCTGATCCAATCACGTATATGGAGTGGATTAATGTACTTTTGAATGACCACCTCAGTCCAAATATTCTTTGAAGTAAGAACATGCCAACCCATCTTGGCTACTAATGCTTTTGCAAAGGCATCTAAATTTTTCATGCCCCATCTGCCCCATTTCTTTAGAAGAGCAATGTAGTCCCATATTACCCATGCATATGTGTGGCCTTCTTGTTTCCCTTTCCATAAGAATCTGCAACATGACTGTTGAATTCTATGCAAAATTCCCCTTGGGATCCATGCCAAAGAAATCTAGTACACCGGTGTAGCTTCCAATACATATTTGATAAGACTGAGTCGTCCAACCCTAAAGAGCCATCTGTGGTGCCAGATATTCAGTCGCTGCTTGATTTTTTCCACAAGCCATACCTAGTCAATGATCTTATACTATATGGGATTGAGTCTAAATCCTAGATATTTAAGGCCATCATCAAATAGGAGTATAGTGTAAGGAAATCACTAATGAGAAGTGCGAGTTTCATTGTGAGAACAACCAACAACAATCATAGCCAATTTAAGTTGATTGCATTCCATACCTGTGGAAAAGAAGAAGGAGGTGAGGATAGAAGAAAAAGCCATAGTATCACCAATCAATCCATTGAGAAATATGAGGGCATCATCAAAAAATGGAAGGTAGGTAAGAATGCAACTGTTGGTAATTTTGACCCCCTGAAGTCTTCCTTGTCTTTTTTCTTCAGATATATACTAACTCAAACCTCCCATGACCAGAAAGAAAAGTAGGGGAGAGGGAGGGAAACCTTGTCTAAGGCCGCACTCAACATGAAATAAAGAAGAGGCAGATCCATTGATAAGTACACTAAATGAGACATTGGTAATGCAACACATTATCCATTGTATGAAAGATAATGGAAAACCCAAATGATTCAAAATCATTCTCAGGTATATCCAACTAGTACGATCAAATTCCTTTGCTAAGTCAACCTTTAGAATCATACCTTTGAGCATCTTTATCTTGATGGAATGAAGGACCTCTTGAGCAGTATCAACAACTTCATGAATCTGACGATGATTAAGGAAGAAAAATTGTTCTAGAGAGATATTCTCAGATAAAATAGGTTTGAGACGTTGGCAATAATCTTGGCAATGATCTTATAAATGAAATTGTAGAGAGATATGGGCCTAAAATCATTGAAGGTATAAGGAGCATCGGATTTGGGTATGAGAGGAATGAAGGTTGAATTAAAAGAATCATACATTCGGCCACTTACCCGATATTCTTCAATGACCTATAGCAAATCATTGCCAAGAACTTAAAAAAAATAGATAAAATTCAACCAGCCATCTGTTTGGTCCAGGGCTCTTGTATTTATTGAACCATTTGAGGGTACTTTCTAGTTCACCTATCGTTACAGGTCTGATGAGATCCTCTGCAACTTCATGATTGACAAATCTAGGGAACAAAACTGCCACTTTGATAATCTCAGCAAGTGTAGCATCCTGTGGTGCTTTGTAGAGCCGACTGAAATGAGTGTTACTCAGAGTGGCAAATTGATTGAATGAATGTACATGATGTCCAAAATAATCCTCCAAGTTCTAGATAGTATTAATGGTCTGTCTACCAGTAGCATATTGATGATAAAATTTTGCACTATGATCCCCAGATTGAAGACAAATGGCTTGACTCTTAAGACACCATGTTTCCTCTCTGTCCTTTAGGATTCTAGACCGTTCTGCTTCAAATTTGATAAGACGATCTTTTACTTCAGTTGATTCAAAACCTCGTCCATCCTCATCAACCAGGTTTGCAAGATCATTTTCAATATCATTAAGGAGGTGATCGTCCCTAGCTATTTTTTTTGTGGCCTAGTCGATAGTTTTTTGCTTGAGGCAGTGATGTTTTTTAGCAAAATTTTCAGTGAGAGTTTATCTAGGAGTAGGGGGAAGTGATTTCCAATAATCAGTCACCATCTTGGTATACTCCTTATCCTTGGGCCATGTCAAGTTGAACTTAAAGGTTCTTTTGCCTTGCGATCTGCACTTTCAATTTCAAGGTAGATGGGAGAGTGATAAGATAATCCTCTCGATCCCATCCATTGCTTGTACAAGGATAATCGACCTAAAAGCGCTTCTTTGATAAGGAATCGGTCTAGCCTTCTCGCAAGCATAAACTCTCCAGTTCTTCATTTACGCCAGGTAGGTTAGAGATGAGCCATAGGAATATCAATAAAATGGTGATCTTATAACAAAATACTAATGGAATTGGATAGAGGATCAACTTGGTCATTGTGACCCCAAGATTTCGCATGTCCAATGGAAAAATTAAGATCTCCCCCCAAGATGATGTTATCAACTTGCATATATGAAGAATTGAGGAGATTTTCCCAATATGTTGCTCGATGAATACAAGGGACATATACATTGATCAATTTCAAATCCCTCCCAAGATCAGAAGAAAAGATGTCAGCCCCAATAATACCACCCCCACCCCCCCAAAAAAAAAAAAAAAAAAATTATTGAGGAGCTTGATAGCTCGAGGATTATAACCAAAAGAAATACCCTCAGAGCATCTACGAACATCAAGAGCATGAAAGTGAAAACCAGATACAAGGGCTTCAAGGGAAGGTATAATATGGTCATTGAGAGCAAGTGTTTCCTGAAGAAAAATGATATCCACCTTTTCGAGTTCAAACAATCTCCTAAAGGCTAGTTTTTTAGCAGGACTAGCCATCCCACAACAATTGAATGATAACCAATTCATGGAGAACCAGGCGGAGGGGAGGTCAAAGCTCTAAGGACCCTTTCAAGGGAATGTTGTATGCCTTGCACTACAACCAATCTAGCTTGGATGATAGCCTTTGAGATATGGGAGTGTCTGAATTTGGTGGGTTTGTTGGTCTTGGAGGAAGGGACAATGTCAATACCGAAGCAATCATCAGATGAAGATCTGACCATAGAGCAGAGGAGGTAAGGATATCTCGATCGGGAATCAATTGAAGTCTCAGAGGAGGGAAGGACATTAGGGATAACAGTGGGGGTATCAGAGAAAATGGGAGGGGAGGAAACTAGGGAGAAGGAAAGGGGGGATTGGATAGATGCACGTGCATACATGCAATGTGTAATAGATGCACAAAGATGAGATACATAATAGAGGCAGTAAAAAAGGGGAAAAGTGGAAATATTACCCGAAGTGATGGCAACCGCAATCGCACGAGAGATAGTGATGCGAGGTGATGGAGGGTGGACATGTTCCTCACTCAGACCATGCATCTGAGAAAATGTCTTTGGAGGGTGCCCCACAGTCTTTGTAGGCCTCTTATCCTATGATCCTGATGGAATGTCTGCTGCATTGCGATTAGGCTAAGATATAGAAGAAGAACTGGAAGCAAGCAGTGGACAATCCTTGTACAGGTGCCCAATTTTATGGCATCAATGACATCTGTAGGGAACCCCCTCATATTCGAGAATCTGGATGCGACGGGTGTTCCTCCACTGAATTTGAAGGTTTTCCTCCAAACCTTCTCGCGTATCCAAATGTACCAAGATACAAGCCATAACCATATTACCCATGACGATATAGGATTTATCATAGCCTAGATAATTCCCCAAAGCATTCCCAATACATTTAAAAATGTCCTCAAACCAGAAATGTAGTGAAAGACCAAGAAGATGAACCCATATAGGGCCAGCCCTCAGATGTTCACATTCGGGGTCAAATAGGGGGCTCCATCTCTTAAGTAAGACCAAAGTAAGCTCTATGTGTTAGAACTTGGATAAAACCTAGGGAACGTATTCAGGGCACTGGAAACGAAGAGCAAACCATCCTCGCAATAATGTAACCACCGAAGGGAGATCTTCTAGCACTTTGCCCCAAATCTCCGAGACCCATTGTCTGATGTGGGTGACAATGTAGGAGAATCCCCGATCTCGACTAGCTAGTACATTATCAGCAGTGTTGAGTACATCTCCCATCTGTAAGTCATCGTCGAATGTCAATGAGATCTTCTTACTCCCAACGTTTATTCCCTTGTATTTTTCTGCAATATGGGATGCTTTTCCCGTGGAAGGATTGATAGGGGGATCAGAGGCAATTCCATGACATGTACAAGCCCTAGTAATTTCTCCCAAATAAGGTAGTGGGATGGAGGAGCCTTCAAAATACTTATAAGTAATAGGGAATGATACCAGTGGTGAAGGGATGGGAGTGGATGGAGTAGATGAAAGAAAACACTGGGGGGCCAGATCCAGGGGATTTGTAGGGTAAGGTCATGCAGAGGAGGGTATACTTGAGATATCTGACGAGTTAGAAGATGCGGACAAGTCTAGGCAAGAGGCAAAGAACTGTAGGGAGGTTGGTGAGGGTGGAGAGTATTCAGAGAACAATAAGAAAAAGGATGCATCTGGTGAGCCAGAAAGCGATAGAGATGATGAAGGAGGACCGACCGACAACACAAAATTATGAGTCGAGGCACAAGGATGAGAAAAAAAGGGTGCCGCAAAAACCCTAGGGTCACCAACCAACGTCGAAGGAAGCTGCAATTAGATAGTAGATGAGGTGACTGAGAGATGTGGAGGAGAATCCGTCTAGATAAAATTGATTTAAAAGGATCCTCAGTGTCGTCGACCATGTCAACCTCCATCACAACTGACATACAATGAAAGGAGATCTGCAAAATATTCGCATCCACTGACGAATGCCCAGACAAAGTGCCACTGAAACTGTAGGTGCCAAAATAATGGAAAATAGAAAGTGCCAACAGTGAGTTGTAGTCACCAAGGTAGGTAGAATAGGGTCTTAGCCATAGCCGCACGCTGAAAGAGCCCTAGCTGTGAGTAGATGAGAGTCGAAGTCTTGTGATCTTGGAGCCATCCTTCCACCATTCAACCACCTCAAACTCCTTTTCAGGCTATTCCATGGAACCTTATGTTTATGCCTATACATATGTAAGTTTTGATCCCTCTAGGAGCCCTGATTTCATATCTCATAGACATATCTATCAGATTCCATTAACATATTATCAAACAATGCCACCACTTATGTAATGGTATCTACATATACATAAAAATAATATTTATCCCACTATAATTTCCAAGCATATATTCAAGGCTATGGCTAAAAATTCAGGCAAGTCCTACTACCATACCAAGGGTTCTTATTGGATGACATTTGTACTTCATTTTTGTTCATTGTGGTGGATGAAATAGGGTAGGGATAAGACATTCTAACCAAGGAATAATTAAGGCCCTCAAATGACTTGAATGTGTAGAGAGTTGTCATGGATTAAGCCTGAAGTGCCTTATGAGATTGCAAATTGAGATGTAAACATTCCTAGGAAAGACACAGTTTTGGTGGTGGTGCAGGTAGTGGCAGGGGTTTAAGTTGTGGTTCTATAAGTGGTAATGGTTGCATGTGAATGCACACCACTAGGGATGCACTAAAACTTAGTTTACAAAAATATAAAACCTGAGAAACACCTCCTCATAGTCTCCACTCATCATGTATTAAATTCTTCATGGAACAAACATGAAGGTTGTGTACAAATATAATACAAAGCCTTGTAGTTAATTTAAGATTACCATCAACATCTTACAACAACTTTAAGGTGGAAGGGTGTAATTGCATTTTTTTTTTTTTTTTTTTTTTTTTTTTTTTTGTGTACAAACAAGATAAGACTCAATGTATTTATATTATTTCCTGCAAAGTTTATTAATTGTGAAATTAATGTTAAATGTTGAACTATATGAAGGCTATAATAATACATCAAAGATATTGGCCAATCAAATTTTACAATTTTTTTTTTTTAATTGTATTAAAATGTGTGTGTGTGAGAGAGATATCCTTATGTTAAACATCAAGTTTGTCACACAAATATAAATTCAAATGAAAATTAATATAAAGTAAAAAACAAACCCATCCCTATAGTCCTAGCATTTTGTCAAGGACTAATACGAGGTTATAATCATTAAGGATAATAAAGAATTTTGGTAAATTCATTCTATAATGTTTTGGTTAAAATTTTTGTATTGAAATCTTTATTTCTAAAAGTAGTAAAGTACTTTACAATACAATATGGAGAGATGGAGAGATGTTTTGATGTGATGTTACATTACATATGTATATGACAACATTTAAAAAATTAAGGCAACATAAATCCATCTTAAACATAGATTTATCGAGCATTCACAGGAATCAAATTTGTTAAAGTGTATTTTACTATTATTATTATTATTTAATATGAAAAATTGATATATGACATAGAATTAAATGATTAAAAAAATCACTTTAAGAAATTCAATCCCTCTTAATGCTTGATAGATCTAGGTTTAAGATTGGTATATAGTGGTTTAATGTAAAATGTGTTAAGTTTGGTTGAGTATGGATTTACCTTAAGTTTAGGTATATTAAGTTTGGAGATGTTTAACCTTGTAACAAACTATGTTCTAGTTGTGAGGCTCTTGCAATACATACATTAGAATTCCCAGTGATACAAAATTTCGATTGAATTTTTGATGATTCAGGTTGATTAAAAGTTGGGCAAAGCCATTAAAGGAATTATTCCTCCATGTGCAACCATTTTATCATGGTAAAAATTTACTCTTGCTAAAAATTATGTCAAATTATTATCAGATTTATGTCTTGAAAGAGGGTCCATTTTCTACAAAATTAGCTTACTCCATACTACATTGTCTCTTCCTTTCCTATGCTTAATTTTCTCAATTAAGGAAATAAAATACTATACTAGCTCTTCCTTTCCTATTCTTAATTACCAAAGGAAAATTTTGAATGTAAATAATCTACTTGAGTTGTCTTATTATCACCTTATCATTCAAAATTTAGACTATGAAGGAGCTGATTTTAGAGGCTTGTAGGTGGTGTAGATGACCATTTATGTATCTAAAATGTAGTGTCTCTATTTCTTAATTGTTTGTACAATGGAATATAGTTCCATTTCATGAATCAAATAATTACAAACAATATTATCAAAATTTTCTTATTAATGGGATGCTATTGGGTGACTAGCTTGAATGATCACAACTCTCACAACATTGTCCAAGGTGTTGGTCTCTATTTCAAATGGATGATGTAAAGTTAACACTATATTTGACCCTTAATTTGTTCAAAATATTCTTGATGTGTTCTATACACTCTAATGCTATCTTTCCACATCCCTTCAATTAATTCATTGACTAATTAAAGTGGATGAATCCTAACAAAAACCTATGACTAGAATCAACTAAGCCATGGAAAATCCTTAGCTCATGAATGCATTTTGGAGTGGGCCAACTCTTTTTGTTATGCTTTTTTTCTCTCAAATACCTATAGGGTTGATCACATGCCTCAAATACTTGATACTCTTCATGAAAAAATATCACTTCTCGAAGTCTATGTAGAGCTTATGTTGTTTGAGAGAGCTAATCAATCACTGAAGCTAATCCAAAATCTCTTCCCATGATCTAATATAAATCAATATGTCATCTAGATATATAATGCTACATTTCCCTATAAAGGATCCAAATAAATCATCCATATACATCATGAAAGTGACAAATGCATTTTTTAGGTCAAAATGCATGACCAACAGTTCAAACAACCCTTCCTTGGTTTTGCAAATATTTTTCTAAACATCTAAAAACTCTATAAGGATTTGATGATATCCTAACTTGAGGTCATATTTGGTAAATAACTTAGCACCCCTTAAATAATCAGGTATATAATCTCTTCTAGAGAGAGGATACCTACTCTTCACTGAAACCTTATTAAGAGTCCTATAGTTGATGCATATACACCATGTTCCATATTTCTTAGGAACTAGGATGTCTGGAATATCAAAAACAGAGGAAGTATCTTGAATACTCCTTTGTTGTTTCTTAAAATTGTGCACATATTTCTTTATTTTCTAAAATGGGCCTTCTATAAATAGATGCACGGAGTTTTGAAGAACTTGGAACAAAATTTAGGGAGTGTTTTATGTAGCATTGTAGTGGTATTCTGACTAGTAGTATTTTGACATTTTATATTCTTCAAGTACCTTATTGAATTATTGTTTCTATAGTTGGGAATTATGGTTGAAGGAGATTTGAATAGTTATTAAAATCTTCTTGGAATACAGTTGGGGCTTAATATTAACAACGTGATATTTTGAGAATGGTTGATCAACTTTTTGGCTTACTTAGTTGAAACTAATGAGACTATAAAATTGGTTTGACATGAAAAAATGTGATATTGTTGATGCTTTAGATTGATAATCACCTTACAATATAATCAAGCATAGTAATTTTCATGCTTATCCCATAACCATGGTTTTTTAGACAATACATCAGTTACTAAGTGGTGTTACATCACAAAGTACCTCATCTTTGAAAGGAGTAATAAAGTAGTCTAGATTGCATCGTTAGTTGATTATGAGTTATTATCCTTCAACCAAATACTATTGTAAGGCTATGGATGTGGAGTTGTAAAAAGATCCAATTTATTCATAATGTCTTTAGAGACAAAGTTCTTTTGGACAATATTATCCATAATTAGATGAAATTGGTATATTTCACCCTTTTTTTGTATGGAATAGTCTTTCTCCCCTCTCCATTGATGGAAACCACATTTGTATGGGTTGGTGAGGAGGATTCAAGTAGAACCGACAATTTTAAGATCATATTCCATGAGATTTAACTCTATCATCAATCTCAAACGTGACTTATTATCAGAAGGCCGAATTACTAATTTGTTTCAGAAGTGATCTCCCCCCTTGAAATTTTTCTAAAGCTAATTGATAGTTCAGTGGAATGATTCTACAAGAGTGTCGATAGTAAAAAAAATTCCATTTCTTTAAATCCCTGATGCATTTCAAGACAAGTAAATTTGTCTCTTCCTCAATTTAAATTCAATCCATTAGGCTATGGAATTAATCAATATAACTCTACATAATTTTCTCTTTTCATTGTCTTAATTGTGGTCATTTCTTGTAATTTTGTTCCTTGTAATTGGGTGAATAAAATTGTTTCTTTTCATGCTTGATGTATTTCTTCCATGTGTTAGTGGGGTTGGTTTGTTCATCCTAGTTAGTTGAATTTTTTTACCACTACCAATGTATAGAATTCAAATTTTGAGGGTTATATAGCAATCATCTGAGCTTTAAAATGCTTATTGATAAAAATAGAGGGTTCTAGTTGTTATATTTAATTGTATACTTCTTATGCATCAATATTATCCTTATAGGAATGTCTAGATTTATTTAAAAATTAAAGGGACTAGACCTATCATGGGAAAGTGCTTTCAAATCACTAGTCAAAGGCAAATCCACGTTATAATGTAACTTGAGTAAGGATTTTAATAAAATTCCTAGACATTTCTTCTCTTTATCTATTAAGCACTTGTTTTAGGAGTTATTTAGTCTCACTAGTAGTGTTCTTTTTCTCCCTTTAACTTGCCATTTTGGGCCTAGGGTTTTGTCACATACCCAACCCCGTAGGTACTATTAAGAAGGTGGGGTAATTTACAATTTTCCTTCTTAGGCACAATTCCGAGGACTCAACTAATCTCACCAATGAGATTTTCTCATTAAGAGTTTTCCAATGACTGTACTATGGTCAAATTCTAATTCCTAGGCAGGGGAGGCAGGAGTGGGTGGGGTGATATATCACCTCAAAAAATAAATGGATACTAAATCAACATGGGGATTTGGGAGAATAATACATAAACAAGCAAAAGCACTTGCTCTGTGGCAAGGTCTAAGGATTTCTTTAGTAAGGGGAATACATACGTTATTTGTTATGGGACACACCATGATGATAATCCAAAAATTTCATTAAGACAAATATTTCTCTGAGATATATTAGTCCTCTCTAGACTCTCGAATTATGAGACAATTCTAAAATTAGGAAATATTTTTTTCAATCATGTCAAAAGAGGGAATAATTAATCAACCGATGAGTTAGCCAATCAAGGGGCCTATTTGGAACAAGGGGTGCTGCTCTGGGATTGAGGAAATCCCTCATTTCATTACATACCATGAAAACTATTTGGATTAGAAAGGATATCACAATAAGAAGCATGTCAAATCAAGGTAAACAAGCCTCAAGGTCCGCCATGCATTTAATTACTGAAGATAATGCAATGCTAATCATGCCCATGGTTTTCCAACTCTTTATCTTGGAGGAAAAAGTCACTCCCACGGACAAAATTTGTCATCCCACATGCAGTACTAATACCATCCATAAATTCCACAAGATCAACATTTTAGTTCGAAACATATAGATTAAATGTGAGTTTTTAGAGCATAGGATAAAGGATTTGGTGCAGAGATCAGGTGATTTGAGCAAGTAATTGAAGTTCAGGAGTATTCAATGTAAGTTGATGGGACCTGGTAAAGAAATTGTATATTTTTACTGTAGATTCAAACTTATTATGTGATATGCTAAAAAAAAGACATGAATCTACTCTACTCATCAACAGAAACAAAAATTGATCGATGAAAACACTAAGCAGAAAGGGAAGATTTCAATCACACATAAACTATTAATTTTCTAGGGAAAGTAATTGCTCGAAACCCTGACTATCTATATTGCATTAACTAGAAGATTCGAGAAAAAAATATAATGCTTATTCAACCTGAACAATCTCTGCACAAGTACAAACTATCTCACTACTTCACAAACCAGCTCAAGCCAAGACTTAAACAAATATGATGCTTTCCAAGCCCCTACTTCCTTGTGCAATCCATAAGAGAATTAGCCCATATTTAATTGGGAAAATCCCTCACCATAACTGTGCTATCCATCATAGGCTTTCCATTGATTGCATGCACCATATGTACAACTCGAAAAATTATACAACTGATAGTATATTGTATATGAACTCTAATCTCAACTGGGTCTTCCTTTTAACTGACACGCATGAGTTATTTTTGAGTGAATTATCAATTATTTGATTGATCATTGCATGTGAATTAAATCTACTTTAATTCACTTGATCACTCACTAGTTCCTCTAACAGTTAGAACTACTTTAACTGAATTTAACTTAGTTAAAATGAATTAAAATGTGAGATATGAACACAAAAATGAATGATCATTTCAAGAACGATGCTCTGCAACCTAGGGTTTTGGATCGCCTCTACAACGGTGCATTCTGATTTCTTCTCTGACTCCTCTTAACGTTTGCCTTCCGACCCATGACAGCAGCCCGTTGATATACTCTGCACCACAATGGCTTTCCCACAAAGGGGGGCTTCAAAGCCTTCCCCCTCATCTGAAAGCGATCCTCAAGCGATGAATACGACCAGGCCTTCAAGACCAGAACAGGATGACACAGACAAATGGGACCCTCGAATGCAGGAAATGACAAAAGATTCCACTGTCTAGGCTGACAGAAGCAATGAAGAACAAAAAGGAAAGTCCAAGAAACAGGAAACGCCAAAGTTTACCTCATCGACATGTAGACCCATAGCTGCTGAAAGACCCAAAATAGAACTTCCCAGCCACATAATCAATGGTCAGATCCAATACATGAAGGACCATGCACTCATTAGAAAATTTATTGGATTTTGTCCGACGGAAAAAGCTTTGCAAGGATGGATCTCAGCCAAATGGAAACCCAAGGGACAGGTTACCCCGTAGCTAGGACCAAAAGGGTTTTTCACGATGATTTTTATCTGCATTGAAGATCGGAATAGGGTCATGGATGAAGGTCCCTACTTCTTCAACTCTGCTGGTCTGTATTTAAGAGCATGGAGAGAGAGATTCAACCCTGACAAGGAGGATCTCAGCTAGGCACCAGTATGGAACAGGTTGTACTCGCTCCCAACGGAATACTGGGATGAAGAATCACTCAGAGACATAGGTAAGGGGATAGGAGAGTTCATCAAAATTGCTGAAGAAATGAATATGAGTAGATATACTTCCTACGCCCACATCTGTGTCTTCATGTGCCTGGACAAAGCCCTTCCGGAATCGGTAAGTCTCTTCCATGATGACTATGAATGGATTCAACCCTTAGATTTTGAACATGTTCCCTTTCGCTGTCGTAAGTGCCATGCCCTTGGGCATATATTTAGGGACTTCCCTCTAAATGCTAAACCACAAGCCTCTGAACCCTCAGGCAAGGCAGACCATGAGGGCTTCACTAAGGTTGTAAGCCATAAAATATCGCACAAAAAACCTTCCTCCGGGAAAAAATCCCAGCAGGATGTTGCTTCCATCCCTTCCACGAGCAACAACTTCAAGGTTCTTGCAAAAAATTTGGAAGACCCACCCCAGAACTCTACGCCATTCCCACAGCCGATCATCCCACCCCCCTGCTCCCTCCTTCAGCCTCCTCTCCCAATCCCCTGCCTCCAAAAGTCTTCATTGGGACTTCCAAAGTATCTCCAAAAAACCTTGACTGGAAATCCAATGAAATGGATGTTGACGGTCCCCATAGCCAATCTATGCACTTAAATCTCATCTCAGAGGAAAGCAATCAAGCACAACACATGGATGAATAACCAGAAAGCATAGATTTGGGCGGTCTAGACATTTTTGAGCTGCAACAAGTATGTAGAAAGAAGGAATATGATAAGACCCAAGCGCATCAGCTCAGTACTCTGGAAGTTATCATATCCAGGGCCTATTAGCAGCAACAACTGGGAATACAGCCGGGAAGTCAACGGGATGGCTACTTCCTTCCTAAAGACTCCAAAAAACGTGGAAGAAAGACAGATCTCCAGCGAACTATTGCCATAGGGAAATCCTGGTTGACTCAAGCATATATGCTAAATTGACAAAGTATTACAAGCCCATTACTAACAGCGAATCATGAAGCTCACTTCATGGAATCTAAGAGGGCTCAATAGCCCCGGGAAACTCAGAATGATAAAAAATATGATAAAGCAGGAACAGCCCTAGATATTCCTTTTGCAGGAAACAAAATGCAACAGTAACACTTTGGGAAACATCCTCTCAAAAGCATGGCCAGGTTGTCACTCGGTTCCAGTGGATGCGTAAGGTGCATCAGGAGGATTGGCAATTGCCTAGAATACGCAAGCGATAACGCTTTCAAACTTCCATGCCTCCCATCACATTATATAGGCAACGCTTCATATAATCGGCACCAACATTCATGGTCATCTCACTAATGTTTATATTCCACAGGAAGCAGCCAAAAAAATCGCTCTTCTAGACACTATAGAAGCACTTAACTTCAATAGAGTCCATCCTCTATGGATCATTGGAGGAGACTTCAATACAATCACCAAGTTAGAGGAAAAGAAGGGAGGTCGAGCCAAGCCGGAACAGGAAAATGACCACTTCAAAGATTTTATCCACAACAATATGCTAATCGATATGCACACCTCCAATGGAATGCACACTTGGAGCAATCGCAGGGCTGAGCGGCAACAAATTGCTTCAAAACTTGATAGATTCCTCATCTCGGATAACGTAGTGCATCTCGGTAGCGACCTCTCAGCATCCATTATTCCATACTCTGGATTCGACCACTGGCCTATCTCTCTCCAATGGCAATGGCCAGGCGACTCAACCAGATGTCCATTCAGTTTTGAAGCATTTTGGCTCTCTCATCCCGCCTTCAACGATTTCATCAGATCCACTTGGAATAACTACCCTGTGCCAGAAGGATAAAAAATGTTCCAGTTTCAACAGAAACTCAAATTCCTGAAAGCCCAAATCAAACGCTGGAATAAAGAGACTTTTGGAAACATCGTTCAGGTTCAACAAGAACTAAACAAAGAAATGAGAGATCTCTAGCAACAGATAATCACAGAGGGATACAAGGACGAGACTTTGGAACTGGAAAGGTACATTCACAATCAATTGGAGGAGAGGAGAAAGCAGGAAGAAATTCACTGGAAGCAGAAATCTAGGATTAGATGGCTGAAAGAAGGTGAAAGGAACACTAAATTCTTCCACAAAACTACTATTCAAAGAAGAATGCACAATACCATCTCTTTTATACAAAAGAAAGGAGGGGAAAGAGTGGAAAACCATGCAGATATTGAATAGGAATTCATCAGTCATTTCCAGGAGGTCCTAGAGGAACCCCAAATTGATAGATAACCTGCTATAGAAAAGATCACTCAAAATGTGCCAAAAATTATCACAGAAGAACACAACCAACTCCTTCTTCGACCTGCAGTGCCTCAGGAGGTGGATCTGGCCATGAATCAGCTTAAGGAGGGCAAAGCTCCTGGTCCAGACGACTTCACCACTACTTTCTTCCACTCTTTCTGGGATCTTATAAAAGAGGAAGTGTGGCAAGTAGTGGAGGAATCACGTACTCTACATTGGCTACTGCCCTCTCTTAATTCAACTTTTATCGCCCTCATTCCCAAAGAAGAAAGCACCCACACTCCGGACAAATTTCGCTCAATCGCTCTTTGCAACGTTATATACAAGGTTATATCTAAAGTCATTGCCAACATGTTGAAGCCGCTTCTGCCCCTGCTCATATCGCCTGAAAAATCCGGATACGTTGAAGAACGACAAATCTTGGACGACATCATCCTTACTCATGAAATCATACACTCCCTCAAGAAATCCAAACAGGTAGGTATGATTCTCAAGATTGACCTTTCCAAATCTTTTGATAAGTTAAGTTGGACTTACATACAAAAAATGTTACATGCCTTTGGTTTCTCACCAATGTGGGTTCGCTGGATTCAGAGTTTAATTTCCACAACCTTCTTCTCAATCCTCATAAATGGCATTCCCTCTCGACCATTCAGTCCTTCCAGAGGCATTAGGCAAGGGGATCCCCTATCCCCTTTCCTTTTCGTTCTAATGGCTGAAGGGCTGGGTCACCATATCAAGCAAGCCCTTCTCTCCCAGCATCTCAAAGGAATCTCCATTCACAATTCTCCAACCACCACTCATCAACAATTCGTTGATGACAACATGCTTTTCGGGTACCCTTCTATTAAGGAAGCCTCCATCTTTAAATCCCTCCTGAATGATTTCTCTGACGCTTCAGGAACAAGCATAAATAAAGCCAAATCGTAGATTTTCTTTTTTCACACCCCTCCTATAACTCAATAGGCTATTGCTCGCATTCTAGGCTTCTCCATAGCCTCCCTGCCTTCCAAATACCTAGCCCCCCCCCATATAGACTCTGCAATCAAGCACGCCTCCTGGCGTATGCTCCTTGAGAAGCTTGAATCTTGTCTCACTTTATGAACTCATAGAACTCTGAACATAGCTAGTAGATTAGTGCTAATCAAAGTTGTGCTTCAGGCAATGCCCCTCTATCTCTTCTCAATCCTGGCAGTGCCTAAATGGGTCCTTAAAAGAATCAGAGATCTACAATGCAATTTTCTTTGGTTGCATATGGTACAAATCGCAAATGGGCCCTAGTCAAATGGACCACAACATGCAAGCCAAAGGAAAAAGGGGGCATAGGTCTGCGAGATCCTAATCATAGTAACGAAATCATGGGCGCAAAAATATGGTGGCAATGGCTCTCTGCACCCAATAAGCCTTGGGCGGCCATATGGACAGCCAAATACACCAATCACAGACCAGCGGAGGAGCTTATTAGATTCACTCCTTCTGAAAAAGGATCGCAAATTTGGAATGCGGCTAGACAACATTTCTTGCTGATCCAACAAAACAATTTTTGGGAAATTATAAACGGCAGCACTGTCCGATTCTGGACGGACGCCTGGAATCAGCTTCCAAAGCTCAACAACATCCTCAACCCACCGCCTTGCCAAGAATGGGAGGAGCAACAAAAGGAATTAGTTAAGCAACAATGGACTCTGGAGATAGAACAAGGGTAAAAACAATGGAAGCAGACCGACAAGCTTATCAGAAATGTTGTTAACCAGATAAAAGAGATCTTGGAGAGTGAGCTCCAAAAACGTCGAATTAGATACTCCGAAGGCAAAGATATCTTGAGATGGGGATACACCCCTAGAGGATCCTTCACTAACAAAGAGGCCTACAAAATTAGATGCAAAGATTCAACACCTCTGGATCCTATATGGGGAAGAATATGGGTTCTGGGTACTTGGCCCAAAGTATCCTTATTTCTCTAGCTCACTGGGTACCGAAAGATCTTAAATTGGGACAATTTAAGGAAGAGAAACATTCATGGGCCCTCCATTTGTCCCAACTGTCATTCTCAGGAGGAAACACTTCAACATCTCCTGGATCCCTGTTCTCTGGCCAACCAACTATGGGAAAAGGCCAGCTTCCGATGCGAAAGAAAATGCCGAGTGTCCGAGGATATTATCAACTCCATTCGCCTTTGGCACCAAAGCCCTTATAAAAGTGCACTTCTCAACCATTTATGGAGAATAATACCTGGCCTTCTCCTATGGACAATACAGAAAGAAAGGAACAAGCGTATTTTCAAAGACCAAAGCAATCCTTTATAAATCATCTGGGCAATTTCTGTCACAATTTGAAAGCGACCTTGGCGCTTCAATCTTGGCTTCCGGATGACTTTCCCACACTAGAAAATGAGGTAGCCATATGGGAAAACTGGAACATACAACTCCCTCAAGGAATTCTCACTTGCAGACCTTCAGAAAGCATGAACATCAGAAAGCACTTATGGTCCCCCCCTCCAAGGCATAGTTTCAAACTCAACTTTGATGGAGCTTCTAAGGGCAACCCCAACAAAGCGAGATTTGGCGGAATTTTCAGAGATCATAAGGGCTCTCCTCTCCTGATTTACTTCGGCAACATTGGATGGGACACGAATAACTCGGCTGAGCTGGAGGGTCTCTGGGAAGGATTACTCCTTTCCCAGCAACATGGTTTCCATCCTCTGGAGATAGAAGGCGACTCCCTAATCCTCATCAACTTGGCCAACCAGCTACTCAATGGAGCTCATGCACATAAAATCGCCAACAGTTGGAGACTTGAAGCCAGAATGGATGTTATATAAAAAATTCTCAACACCAACCGAGCAATCATCTTCAGTCATGTTAAACGGGAAGGCAACAAGGTCGCTGATCTACTGGCCAACCTGGGAGTGGAAAATGGGCATTCTCTTCTCACTGGAGCTCTAGACATAATTCAAAATCATGAACAAGAATAGGAATGCAAAATTCTGGTCCAAAAGGATGTAGCTCCCTCGGATGCGGCTGTCTCGCCAGATGGTTAATGTGATGGGACAGGGGTGGGGCGAGGTGGGACGACACCTCCCTGCCCTATACCACATGGATAATCAACCGACAAAGAATAAACATCGACATTTGGGGATCGTTGGGTGCATTTGCTTCACTTCAAGTGGCTTTGATATGCCAGCCTATCCTCTGATTTCCTTAACGCCTCTGCATGCTCTGGATTGCACTGGGCCTCGACTCTCTTCAATTCAGTAGTAATGGCGGTTGCAATTCGAGGCAGGATGGAGGGCGATAAATATAGGCTCAACCATGGGATCATTTTGGAGCCTCTGGTGCTTTGTTGGTCTGGTTATGGTCTGTTATGGTCTGTCGCTTTGTTGGTCTGGTTATGCTCGGGCAATCCTGAGAAGATGCCTTTGTCAATTCCCAGGTTTCTTTCGGAGGCCTCTAGCCCTCGTTCGGATGCTTATTTGAATAACCCGAGCTCTACCGTGGTGGTTGAATGGTCTTGTTTTCATAGTGCTACTGATGTCTTCGTTATGCTCCGTCTTCACCATAGAATGAAGAGCCGTAGGGGTACTCCTCGGCGTGCGCCCTCCAGCTCGTCCCCCAATTCTCCCTCCCTCTCCAGCGAATTCATAGCCAGACCTTACCCTCGCACTCGTAGTGGGAGAGGGAATTTTCATCTGCCTAGCCATTACCCTGAGCCCCGTCCTCCAGACTCCACGTCTTCTCCCTCTTTCGGCTTTGCGATTTTCACCTTCAATTGCTCTATGAATCGTCCGAGGATTACAGCTCACATCTCAGTGTTCTTTCATGAGGAAGCCCAGAAGGTGGGAGAGTCTAGCTCTCATCAGGAGGGCCCTGCCTCTGTCTTTGCATTGAATCCTTTTTCTTTGCAGGTTCCAGAGGTCCCAGCTCGCAATTCCTTGGACGTGGTGATGGCACTGGTGGCTCCTGGTCCTTCTGAAACTGATGCTGCTTGTGCAAGGGATCTGCCTGAGTTCGGTTGGTGCATAATTGGGGAAGAGCCTCTAGATGTGTAGTTCATTCTATGATGCCTCTGTTTCATGTCATGCGGCCCATAATAGTGGGAAAATTTTTGTTCATGCTGATAAGTGGGTTCACATCTGCAAGATATGGTTCAATTTGCAAGTTTCTTTGAATTTATGCAATCTCAGTAAGAAGGTCAATACTTGTTCCCCTGTGTGGGATTTGATTACTAGTTCTCAACTAAGTTCTCCGTCATGGGCAGTGTTTCTGATTTTCTTTGCCGCTCCTTCAGGGCAATTGTTTTTGACTACGGTCTAGATGTAATTTTACCCCCCCTTTAATGTTAATAGAGTAGTTTTATTTAGAAAAAAAAAATGAATTAAATAATTACAACTCAATAAGAACTCAACTTGGGCCCCTAAAATTTAGGGATCACTCTACATGACTCTAGATAGACTTCCAACTCGACTAAGTCAAATTAACTTAGTTAACTGCTAAAATTTTCTATGAGAATAGAATTACAATTTAATTCCCAATTTCATTCAAGGAAACATTAAATTAGGATTTTCTTGTTGCTATTTTAATATTCCCTCTCAACAAGAAAGGGATTATCTGCTATATCGATCCTGCCTTTGTGAAACTTGAATTTTCATCTTGACAATGCCTTTGTCAAAATTTCTGCACCCTGCTCCTCTGTAGGAATGTACTCCAACAACATGATTCTCCTCTGTACACAATCTTGAAGATGGTGATACCAAATGTCAATATGCTTGGACTTATCATGAAAAATTGGATTCTTAGAGAGTTTTATATAACTCTAGTTATCACAGTAAATCATTGTTGGATCCATTTGTTGACCAAACAAACTAACACGACTCTTCCTCATCTAGATAGCCTCACAAGCTGCTTGACTAGAAACCATGTACTTTGCTTTCATTGAACTGAGTGTCACTGATCTTTGCATCCTATTGTACCAAGAAACTGCTGCTGACCTAACACTGAAGATTCCTCCTGATGTGCTCTTCCTGTCGGATGGACTCTCTGGCCAATCTGCATCAGTGAAGCCTTGAATCTTCACTCCCTCTGTCCATCTATACCAAATACAAAACTGAGTGGTGCCTTTTGAGGTGTCTCAACACATGTTTGGCTACCTTCCAATACAATTTGGTAGGCTTAACCATAGCTTGACTAAGCTGGTTAACTATATAACACATGTACGGTTGTGTGTTCACCAAATACATAAGTGAACCCACAAGTTGTCTATAAAAATTAGCCTCCATTATTTCACCTGAAGTAGCGTCCTCCTTCCTCTAGTTACCAGCTAGAGGAGTCTCCATGGGTTTACTTCTCTCCATGTGGAAATTTTTAGTATCTCGTTGGCATACTTTCCCTAAGAGTCAAATAGTTCCTCATCTCCTTGCCATATTTCCATACCCAAAAAGTAATGCATGAGCCCCAAGTCCTTCATTTCAAACTATCTTGCAAGATCCTCTTTGCAAGACTTGATCGACTTCTCATCACCTGTCATAATCAAATCGTTGACGTATAAAAAAATAATCAACAGTTACCTTCAACCACAATATGGTAAAGGTTCACATCTACTTCACTTTGGTGAAGCCCAACTCGGTGAAATAACTATCAAACTTGGTGTACCAAGCATAGTGTGCTTGGTTCATTCCATACAATGCTTGCTTGAGTCTGCACACACACGACTCTCTGTTGAAAGTCTCAAATCCTTCAAGATGCTCAATATACACCTCTTCCTCAATCATGCCATTGAGGAATGTTGTCTTTACATCCATATGATGTATCTTCCATCCCATCTATTCTGACAGTGCTAGAATATATCTGATTGTTGATTACCTTGCTACAGGAGAAAAATTCTCATCGTAATCAATTCCCCCCACTTGAGAGAAGCCTCTGGCCACAAATCTAGCCTTGTGTTTCTATAAACTACAATTTGTTGCTTGCTTTAACTTGTAAATCCATCTGGAACTCACCACTGACTTGCCTTCTGGTCTTGGGACCACTTCCCAAACACTGTTTATGATAATGAGTCATACTCCTCAACCATGGCATCATCCCATACTGGTTGCTGCACTCATTCCTCCAATGTGGATGGCTCAATATCTACACTTCCGCTCATTAGGGCCATGCAGCAAGTGTACTTCTCTGGTGACCTCCTCTACTTGCACTATGATGTGGGTGCTCCCACATTCTCTCTAGCGTCATGCAATAAAATTTTAGCCTCTCTGGTGTGTTTTCTCCCATCTCTATAAGTCTATGCATGAGTGGGCGTTTCCACTCCTTGCTCCTCTACATGTGGCTGCTCCACATCATCCTAAGGTTCCTCCTTTCGTGATAAAAGGTCCTCAACTGCATGTAGTTGAAGCTCCTTCTCTTCACTAAAATTCACATCTCTGCAAACCACTGTCATCCTGTTGGGTACACCCGATAGTTGTGGGGTGTATGAGTGTACCCCACAAATATGCCCAAATCAGTGGTTGGCTCTAGCTTTGTTTGGGCATATTTAGTAACATAGTAGTAGAGTTATGAACCAAAGATCCTAAAGTGTGCCACATCTGGTTTCTTCCTTGAAAAAGATTCTTCTGGTGTACTCATCCCGAGAATTCGATGAGGCTTCTATTATGCAAATAAACAATTGTGTTGCAGGCTTCAACCCACAAGTGTAATGGTAGGCCCTGATAATACAACATCGCTCGTGTCGCTCCCACAATACTTCTATTCTTCCTTTCAGCCACCCCACTCCACCGTGGGTTATCAACTCCTGCCGAATGACTTCTGTTGCACATAATTTCTTGAATTCATTCGACACATACTCTCCACCATTATTGCTTTTGAGAGCTTTAACTTTCCTGCAAGTATCTTTCTCGACAAGTGTTTTAAATTCACAAAACTTAGCGAATGTATGATCTTTATTCTGCATGAATAAAATCCAACACTTATGAGAAAAATCATCAACAAATATTACATAGTACCTGTGCTTGGCCGTGGATGTTGTCGAGAACGGTCCACACACATTTGAGTGAACTAGATCAAGGATCACTTGTGATCGACTGTCTTTTTTAGGAAATGAATCTTTGGTGTACTTCCCCAATGTACACTCTTTGCATGTGTCTCTTTACTCTAGTGTACCCTTGGGAAGTCCTGTAGAAATTTGTTGCATGATATTCAAAGCTCCATAGTGCAAGTGACCAAATATTATATGCCACAACTCACTGATGTCTTAGCTCTGCACCTTCTCTGCTTTAGTGCTCAAAGCAATGCAATATTCTACCTCCAATTTGTAGAGGTTCTTCACTCGAACCCCTATCCGCTTCACCTATTATGTGGCTATGTGACGAAGGAAATCCTTTCCATTACTAAATATCACATCATAGCCTCTATCCTCCAACATTGAAACGAAAACCAAGTTCTTCTTCAAACTCGAAACATACATGACATCTCTCAAAGTGAGGGGAGAACCAGACTCCCTCTGAAAGGTAAAAATATTGATGCCGATTGCACTATACCTCCCATCATCACCCATCTCGATATGCATCTGGAGATCCTTCTCCCCCAAGTTACTAAAGAGTTATTTATTACCATTCATATGGAATGAAGCTCCACTATCTAGGTACCACACACTACCCATCACCGATGACACCATGCAAGCAATGAGGGTAAAATCCAGTTCGAATTGCGAGGCAAAAGCTTCACCTCCCGCTCCTTCTGAGGGATTCTTACCAACCTTCTTGTGCGGACACTTTGTGGAAAAGTGTTCGAGCTCGTGAAAATGAAAACACTTGATTTTTGACATGTACTTATTCTTTCCGCCCTTACAAGAATCTGATTTGGAATGGGATGAATTCCCCTTCCCTTTCTTTGCCTTACTAGCTAAGGCACAATTCTCCTCATCATCATGCTTTGATGAGGATCCATCTCTGGTGTTCCGCTGAATCTCTTCCAAGTCAGACCAAAATCACTCCCACTTTGGTAGATTCTCCCTCCCATTAACTATGTCCTGGTATCTCTTCCAACTCTTGGGAAGTCCTAGAAGTTCTAGGATCATTAGATCGTCTTCTGCAACAGTAACCTCGACATCGAATCTCCTCCAAAAATTGGGTGAACTTGGTCAAGTACTTCAGAATTGAGTCACCCTTCTCCATCTTGATCTTTCTGAGCTTGTCCTTCAATGCCAGCTTCCTGTGGTCACTACTATTTTGAAACAGGTCTGTCAATTCCTTTCACATTGCAAATGGAGTTTCCTTTCTATGAAGATTCAAGACAATATGATATCAAACTCCTAGGATAATCATTCATGCCTTTGCCACACATTTCTCCATTCATCCAGATCTTTAGCATTAGATGTTGGAGGCTTTGGGATATCATGATCTATGAATTCCTTCAACCCGTTGTCTTCCAACACTACCTCCATCTTGTTTTTCCAAGCTATGTAATTCGAGCTACCCTCCAGGGTATACTCAAATCTCAAACCGTAGAATGACATCCTATTGACTCTGAAGAATGAAAGTGCAAATTCGATTTCACCTGCACAAAAAACTCGTATTCTCCTCTTCAAAAGCGAATTTAGCTTTGATACCATGTAGATTTTTACTGTATATTCAAACTACTTATTTGATATGCTAAAACAAAAGACATGAATCTATTCTACTCATCAACAAAAACAAAAATTGATCAATGAAAACACTAAGAAGAAAAGAAAGAATTTCAATCGCACATAACACAATATTTTTCTAGGGAAAGAAACTATTCAAAACCTCGATTATTTGTATTGTATTAACTAGAAGATCTGAGAAGAAAATGCAATGATTGTTCAACCCGAACAATCTCTGCGCAAGTAAAAACTATCTCACTGCTTCAAAAACTAGCTCAAGCCAACACTTAGCCAAATTTGTTGCCTACCAAGCCCCTACTTCCTTGCACAATCCCTAAGGGAATTATCTCATATTTAATTAGGAAAATCCCTCACCACAACTGCGTAATCCATCATAGTCCTTCTACTGACTGCATGTACCATCTGTACAACTCGGTAAATTAATCTCAAATGGGTCTTCTTCTAAACTGAAATGAATGAGTTATTTTTTAGTGAATTATCAGTTATCTGATTGAGCACTGCAAGTGAATTAAATCCAATTTAATTCACTTGACCACTCACTAGTTCCTTCAACAGTTAAAACTAGTTTAAGTAAATTTAACTCAGTTAAACTGAATTAAATAATTACAACTCATCATGGGCCACTAAAATTTAGGGATCAGTCTACATGACTCTAGATAGAATTCCAAATCAAATTTACTGAGCCAACTAAGTCAACTTAACTTAGCTAGCTGCTACAAGCTACTATGAGAATAGAATTACAATTTAATTCCCAATTTAATTCAAGGATTTAAATTAAATTAGGATTTTCTTGTTGCTATTTTTAACAGAAATTTGAGACATCCTTGGTTATAAATGGATAAGAGTAAGGATGGAGTTGCATTGTATCAAGATGACACTCTGGTTTTTTATCTCCATGGATTCTCCTCGTCATGAAGACCTTGGAAATGTAGAGATGGTCCCAAGTGTGGTTTTGTTGAAGAATGGCTCGGTCAAAGGCGACGTGTATCAAGAGCAAGTAGTTTTTGAAGCATGCTCCCATTTTTCTTTGATTATGCAACAATTGGAGGATATGAAAGAAGCAATGGAGCGTCTTCAGCTGTCGGTAGATCACTTGGCTGCAAAAATGGAAAATTTGGCTTCAAAGGTGGATGACATTGAGGTAAATGCATAACTATCCATGATTGGTGTCCTCAAAGAGGTATTTGATTTGCAAAACTCATTAGAGTAGGTAGAAAAGCACTCAAGTGAGCGTGTGAATCAACCAACCGCAGAAGAGTAAATGTCGATGATGGATGAAGGAGACAATGTGATGGATGAAAGTGACCCTCCAGGAATGTAGAGTCAAGTCCAACTCCCCCCTTTTGTTTAATTTATTGTAAACACACAATATTTTGTGGCTTATTTTGGAGAATTTACAAGTTTAATGCTGTCAGAAACATGGTTGGTCATAGGTAGGAAAAAATAAGTATGTTTTTTAAAGAAATCTGGACTTTGATAAACAATGAACAATATTTGTATGTAAGGATACCAACCCATTTACTAGATTGATCAATATAAGCTAACCGTTTCTTAAAAAAAAATTCTAACTCCTAGGCACAAAGTTAGGGCCCTCTAAAATTTTCTTGAGGGGATTAATCTCTTTGTCTCCTTTCCACAACAACATATATGTGAATGATGTGGCAACTTACCCACAAGGCACTTATAGGCTGCCATGTCATACTCCCTGCTAGGTCTCCCTTGTATCACATTTGGAAAGGGTTTATATATGCTATATCATATTCTTTATAACTCTTTGTTGCATTGATAAACTTGTTTGTTGATGTATTTCATCCCATACAAATAATTTATGGATGAAATACACTACACTATATAATTCTTTACCCTTGACAAGCACTCCATTGGAGGCTTATAATCCCCATATCACATCAAACTTACGTTCCATGCAATATGCATATCACATATCTAAAAGTTTTATCACCAATTAACTGTGTCATATCCAAAAATGATTGGTATGTGATATATATTTCAAGGTGAAAAATTTATAAATCATGATATATCACAATCAAATCCATTAGCTTATGTGATGTTTTTCATATCCAAAAACTTTACACTTGACATGTGGCCCTTGTACTTTCCTTTTATCACACACCACAAAATTTGGTGGGTTTGGTCTTTTGTGGGGTGATACAAAACACCAAATAAAAATTTCAATTACATGAGAACCAATAATTTAGTGCCATGTCTCCTATAAGTATACTTTCATGGCAATATCATAAAAATAATAATAACTCACTATGTGCTCTCTTGAAAGTTTTCGAAGACGTTACAACAAGTTGCATATACTCCTTGAAAGTTTGCAAATATACAACAACCAATATGATGATGCCTCATGTCCTTCTGAAGTTTATAGAGGAATGATAGTGTGCCATGTATCCCCCTTAAAATATTTTGGAGATGTGAAAGCATGCCACCTGTTCACCATGAATGGTTTTGAAGATGCGGCAACATACCATGTGTCCAAGGGGTAAACTCTTCCAAGATTGTGACATCCAATATGATTAGGCCATGTATCCTATCAAAACTTTATGGCCTTTACTACATCACACAAAGATATTTTTCATGCGATACATGTTATACTACGTGAAAAAATTCTTCATGTGATATGTTAAAAAACCTCTAATACCTTCAAAAATTCTAAGAAAATCACTATGCCATTATGAGTGAAAAAACCTTCTTTTAAAGGCCTTTTAGGTTTCTCTAAAACATTATAAAACAATAACTTATGCTTTGGAAGAAAACATGATCAAGTTTCAGTCTAGAGAGGCTAAAATTTGGTGTATTTTCAAGTCACCCTCTAACTCTAATGTATTTATAAATCTTTCACTCCATAGAAATTCCAAATATTTACTCAAGGAGAAGGAACTTGGCCATTTAATTCTAGATACATGGTTCTCAAATCAGTGGTATGCATCATCCAACATGCACATGTACTCTAAAGAAGAGCTTATAAATTAGTCTCCAAACTTATACATTTGCTTCCCCATAACACCAAGTAAATGCATCAATCTAACAAATTCAAATTTATATATAAAGATTTTTGGAAAAAACTTCCTCAATGCTTAAGTACCACTAACTCAATGAATCACTTGTCATGCTAATTGACACTAGGGATTGCTTAACATTAGCCTCATACCAAGTATCAAATGGTCCAACACACAACGATAATAATAATAATTATATTTGACATGAAAATTTATTCTATTCTACCACCTTCAATCTAATGGCAAGGTAAAATATATGCCTATATATTTGGGGGAAATAAACAATGAAACCATTCTCACCTCCTTTGCATGATATTATAATGGAAAACTAGGGTAGTGGACATTGCTATTCAATATGGAAACACTAAAATCATAGTAAAAAACTCAAAATAAATGCAATCCATCCAAATATAGACAACATCTCCATGTACAACACTATCCCTTTTCAAGTAGTTTCCAAACTTCTGAAGCACCTCAACCAAATGATGTACACAATAAAATTAGTCACATTACGCTATAAGAAAACTCTTTGAATATGGAATAATTACAAGAGTGTTATGGCTTGAAATTTCAAAGGACCAATTCATCTAGAGTGAAATTTTTAAGCTCTTAGGCACAACAGCCTACAAACCACACTTTATCATATTAAATTGTGTTGGCCATAATGCACATGTCATACATATTATAATTTCTTGAAGCTATAACATGAAGCTTCTTAGAATTATTACGTGGAGTGAGCAATCCAACCCAGAATTCGAAGCACATTTACTTTAATCCTAATGAAAGTAGAAGAGGCTCTATCTAAAACAAATCCCATGTATAGTTTACATTGGGAAACTCAATTTAAAGTTTTAATTCATTAAGTCAACAAGGTATTTACACTTATGCAATTAATTTTTTTTTAGTTGCAAGCAATACATTCCTTTCATTTATTTTACCATATATAAAATCACCCCTTATCAAATATCATGTTTAACACATAGAACACATTATTTGTATGTAAGCTACATCAAGAAAATAAACTTATTTGAAATTGAAGGATGTAAACCTCTGACTAAAGGTGAACATTTTTCCACCTAGCCATAGGATTAGCTACACTTAGTCTATCTATAGTTGGAAACCCCCTAGCTAAACCATGATACCACTAAGGAAAAAAGGGGAAAAATTCTCAATCAATAAGGAAATTAACAACTTCTTAAGGGACAATTCCTAGGTGCTCCTTTGTTGGCTTTACACAACACAAAGGTGGTATCTATTCACTGTCATAGAATATTTCAAATAACTCCTCCTTTTAGTGTTTTCAAGTGCAACCAATAAGGCCCTTCCCTGTAATACCATGCTTTAGTAACAAAAATAGACTTCCCACATGAACTCTTATCTCAAATAACTAGTTTCCTGACTAGGTTGACTCCAACCATGACTTAGCTCACGATTCCTGCTTTTTTATCTATGGCTCGTTACCCATTCATGTGCACCCACAAAAATCATGACTTCATTCTCCAAGGTAGCCCACAGATAACCATGATTTTTTAGGTGGATTTACCTAGCCCATAGCTCTCATTTTCTATGTAGAGGATTTCCTTATCTACCACCTAAGGCTCAATAACTATTGGGAAGATATTTTCCACCAACCAAATTTTCAATTAATGATGTGGGAAAAAGGGAAAAATATTTCAATTTAAAAAATCATTAACCAAGGTTATGGCAAGGGTATCTTGGATTATTTACAAAGTGAAACCCATAAAACCATTTATGGTTCCCTGTTTGTGGTCTTATGGTTCATGTATGTGCTCAGGGCTTTGTCAGTTGATTTTGACATTTTCATTAACCAAAGTAAAATATATTAAAATACAATGTTTGTGATCTATCCAATTTAACTTGGCATGTTAATAAAGTGTTCATACCGAAACAAAACAATACTAACCATAATTTAATTACAAATTGTCAGAGGATCAAAATGGGGACATCATAAGCTTAAAAAACATAAAGACTTCAAAGTTGGAAGTGAGGAAAGGGTAAACAATCATCTCTGCAAGTGTTCTTGAACATGCATAACATTACTAGCTATGCATGTAGTTTTTATTAAGGTTAAAGTTTTACAACTATATAAGAAAGTTGTTATAAAACAATATGTTTTGATATCACTATTTTGTCCCATTTCACCTAAATGAGGACATGGGACAATACATTTGACTAAAGTAATCAAGCTCTATGTGGTGAAATCATGTAAAAGATACATTATCAATGAAAACAAAAATTCACAATAAAAAATAAATAAATTGACTAAAAGTGATAAACATATGCCAGCCACATGAAGATGTAAGCCAAGACTTGATAAAAAAGAAACCTAGGAGATAAAAATTTAAAAACCATGATGTATTAATTAGTTTCCATGGGAAGTGAGTCTCATTTTCTATAAGTTATAACCTCAAATATAGGTGAATTTAGTTTATAGAATCATCTACAATAAGAGAAGATCTATCATCGAACATAATAAGGGCTTACATGCATTTATACAAATTTTGAGTGATTCTTGGACGACCAACCTACTAAATTTTAGTTACAATTCAATTAAAATAATGAATGGATAAGACCAACTATCATCTTGATATTTTTTGGTTATATGAAAGATACACACTACCATGTAGATAATATTTGCTTAAGTGTCTATTGACTCATTTATTGTAAGTGTAGGTTGCTACTGAGCCAATTCAATTGAGGGTCAATTAAGTTGCCAGTTGTGCTTTAACCAAGAAGTCCACCAAGGGTTTTACACAATTATTTCTAATGATTGATTCTTGGATAAATCAAATATATATGACGACTCATGATTATAGTAACATATAATTATGTAGAAATAAATTAAATGATCCCCAATTCAAATAGACATGCCTTTAAGACTTCTAACCCTTAATAATGGTTACCATTATTATTATTTTTATGAAAATGGATAAATATTCGTATTAAAATTTTTGATGTGGCCAAACTACACAACATGTTAATATAAGGCAATAAGATATAGTAAAATGATACTTGTATTTCAAAAATATCCCAAAATTTTAAAATTGCTACCTAATAATATAAGGCAAGAAGGTATAGCCCCGAGGGTTAGCTTAATTGGTCAAGTCCTCGTCATTAAAGCACCTTTGCTACTCAGAGGTCACATGTTAAAATATCTTGACATCCTCAGGGTCATGCTCTATGGTTCAATGAATCTTCCTAGTACAAATATTCTATTAAAAAAACTAGTTTAGTGGACAATGGAAGAAGCTTTGGAAACCCTTGTAGTGACTAGGGTTTCACCCTAACCATCCAATATTTGCTTTGTTTTCATGCATTTTATTTAGACCATTAAATGGAAAACCCCTGTGATTTAGCAAAAAAGAGAATTTATTTTGCAAGTATGGCTATCAGTCAAGCTAGCTCTTCTTCAGTTTCATAAAACTCTATGCTAAAATTTGGTTCTGGTCTTCCAGTGGTTCAAGAAATTCCTTCCCTCAATGTTCCTGTGGATGAGGAATATTTTTGTTCTGAAAAATATTTTCGGAGAATGATTTGTTTTGTAGGTTTAATGGGTAATCACAACTAGCCAATCTGCACGAATGGATCTCTGAGACATGGAAGCCCCTTTTGATGGACAAATTGAACATTCACCCCATGGATCAAGGTTTTTTCGTTGTGTTTTTTGATAATATAGATGACAAGAAGGCCATCTATGAAGATGGGCCATCATTTTGGGGTAGTTTTGGTCTCTTCATGCAACCCTGGACTCCCATTTTCGATATGGTAATGACATCAATCTCAACTTCTCGAGTTTGGGTAAGTATTTCGAGAATTTCCTTGCACATTTAGAATCTTACATCACTTCCATCCATTAGGAATTCTTTTGGAAAGTTTCATCATCATTTCCGTGAATACAAAAAAAAATTACAAGACTAACTATGCCCACATTTGTGTGGAGATGGACTTCGACAAGGGTTTTCCCACGAAGATTAATTTGGTGTATCCAAACTATGTTTGGGTCCACAAGCTTGACTATGAGAATGTTTCATTTCAGTGTAGAGAGTGCTATGAAACAAGATATGTTAAAAATTGCCCCAAATTTTCTTAGAATATCAATGGCCAAAAAAAAACCCTTAAGGCTCAAATGGTGCAAGGTTATCACTATACAATATTAGAAGAGGAAGAGCTTCAGGACAAGAAAGAACCATAAGAAAAGAAGGAAGTAGATACTACCAATGAAAAAGCATTTGCGCCAAAAATATTTAATCAAGAAAAATCACATGCCAGTGTGGATCCTTTGGTCGCTAGTAAGGATTCCCTAGATGTAGTGTTAGTGGAAAACCATCAACCACTCGTGGAAAACAAATCCCCTATGAAAACCACAAGGAATAACATTGAAAAGGAAACTTCTTGGGATGGTCATGCGGATGAGGTAGATTTCAAGAATATTATTATGTAGTTGCTAAAGTAATATCCATCGAAATTTGCAAAAATTGTAGGTTGGAATCAAGTTGGGAAGAAAGAGAAAAGTTTTTCATCAAGAAAAACAAGAAGTTAGACTATATCAAAATAAAACTAGTGAAAAATGGAATGTAAATGTGTCTGGATATTTGGGGTTTTTTGGAAAAATTTTACTTGGAAAGGGACTAAAATTTTTGTGTCATGGGGAACTCGCTTGAGGGTTTGGATTGAGCCTCTGTGCTCAATCTCAAGTTTGCAAGCCTTGGATATCTTTGAAACATGTAAATGATTTTGGCCATGTATCCAAATGTTTTAATATAAATGCTATTCATTCCATTTTAAAAAGCACATATAAGGCAATATATAGTGAATTGATACACATGTTTTATAAATGTCTCACAAATTTGAAATTACTACCTAATAGCTATTCTACTTCTTTGTCTTAGTCTTATATTAATATACCAATCTTGTATATTTCCTAATAAACTATTTCAATGGTAATACTACTTTGTAAAACCTCATTGACACTTATTATTACACAAAATCATATCCCCCAAGGGTTTCTTGCTTGATACCAATAAGAGAATTGGCTATTTGTTTAGTTGAACCAATTTCCATATGGATGTTGCTACATAATATCCTTCCCTATGACCATTTGGTTTAGATCATAATGAATAGGTGTGTGTGTGTGTGTGTGTGTGAGAGAGAGAGAGAGAGAGAGAGATATGGTGTGTGTGGGAGGGTGGGGTGGGGGATTGAGGATTATGAAGTCCAATTGAAAATAAATGTACTCTCTATAGTTTTCTAAACCAAATTATACAACAAGACACTTTCTCCTTTTTATACTTCATGCCTTTTATTTGGCTATCCACGAAAGATGTAACCCCCCTTTTCCTTTTTCTAATGCACATCCTATTGAAAATATATGCTAATGACATGTTAGTAATAGACCTATGTTTTCACAATTGTCTTGTATTCCTAGTCTTCCTTCTATCCACCCTACTTTTTTATGGAGAGAGGCAACACATCCTAGACCATAGTTATTAACACTCACGTCTTTCTATGCCCCTTCACAACTCTACCATCTTGCAAAGTGCATACCGCTCAAAATGTAAATTAAAACTAGCCATGCACCTAAAATATTTAAACCATGGAACAAGCCCACTCACAACTATGTAAATCCAAATTGTTTGTTCTAGAGTTCACATTCACTAGCCCTATAAGATAGGTTGAGGGGAGAATCCAAGTGTTTGAATTACCATCAAACACCAAATCGAAGTCAGTGGAAATAATCCCAACAAAGCTCACCTCCGTACAATCCTCGTTTCCATAACATATTTCAACACATGAATACTTGAATAAGGAAGTACTAGCTTTTGTGGGTTTTAGTGCCTATTAATCATACTACATCAGTTGTCTCCACAATGTGAGTACATTAGAAATTTGGTTAATGAACTATAAATCATAAGAAGTGGCACAAGACCAACTCCTCTCTACAATCTATTCTGAACTTTACAATATTTATTGACACTACTTCATTGACTTTTCAAATTATTTTAAGTAATAGAAAATTCAAAATATCCTTAACAAAAACCAATCTATTCAAAATTCTTCTCTAATTCTTGATAATGTTATGTATAAGCCCAACTAAAAGAAATACTTGCATAGCCAAATGGTATTGCATATATTGAATTATAATAGGAGGGCCTCTCGTGCCCATGGTTTGTTTTATCCCTTTATTCTTGAATAATACTAGCCCTTAACATAATGTGAATACCATAAGAATGACAACTTCCTAATTTTAACCGTGCCAATTTCCTAATTTTATTCAGGATCATGACCACTCTACCTTCATCTACCTCACATATTTAAGATTATTATTATTTACTTTATTTATTATTACTATAAGTATTTTTATATAATACATGATTTTACTTATATATTAAAAAAAAAACTAATTATTTGGTTGGAGTTGGTTTATACCATTAAATTATTATAAATATTAATTTTAAAATTAATAAAATTTAATAATTATTTATAAAAGTTTTCGTGCAAAGAGGTGTTTTTAACAATTTTAGAACAAGGCATATGTGTGTATTATAATGTTAAATGAGATGTTGTAGTGAGTATTATAATAAATAATAATAATATAATAATAATAATAATAAGAAAATATAAAGTTTTTTCCCAAAAAAGAAAAAATATAATTTTCATTAACAAGCATGAAAATTAAATACTAAAGGTGCTTAAAAGTTACGGGGGCTTCACTCAATGAATCTTTGACCTATCACGTGCATTCGTGACATATTAAACAATACCCTTAATTTGACTACATATTGGAAAATACCCCTAACAATCACATTATTTAACCCCCTACCAATACAAACCCAATACACCTTCCCAATTTAAAAAACCCCTACTTCCACTAGATATTGTGGGTATCCATTTTGTCATTAACAATTTTTATACCACTTTATTTTTTTTCGTTGACTTCCATTTTTATACCTACCAGTATAAAAACCATTTACCCCCTACATATCCCCCAATATATTATGCAAATTTTTCCTCAATATATATCCCCCAATATGAACCCACGTGGTATGGTATTGCTCCCCCAATGAAGCCCCCATGTTAAAATCACATAAAAAAATACTGAGCTACTGACTATGCAACTATCAACTTGCTAAAGTAACAAAGCTATAAAGCATATGTACATCCATTTATATAACAAAAGTGTGTGTGTGAGAAATTGCATTAAAAGTAAGGATTTTCCATACCCTGACTAGACTTGATCATTTGCTGGGTGTTGTCTCAAAACAAAATAAACTAATATACCAAAAAAAGGGGAAAAAACAAGTATCCATTTTATACAGTATCTACTTCCACCTAGTTTTCTTCCAAAAAAGGTCTGTGATAGTACCCATAATGCTCATGTCTATTTTTCTCTAAAATATATTGTATACCCTGAGCCTACTGTGCGCCTTCCCTGGAAAGTTGGTCGGAAATGGATTTCCTTTCACTGTAAATATGATGACAAGTGATAATATCAAACTACTCTTTAATTATCAATATCTCTTCCAAGATGGGATTGAGTGTGTGCACATGACAAACAAAGTTCTAATTGAACCAATCTACCACGACTTGATAGTCACAAAAACAATACGGCTGCTGGCACCCTTTTTCTAAGGCAAAGAGAAGAAGAAATTTTAGGTTGAATAACTATGAAAAATTGTTATGATCCATGACCCAAACCACCCCTTAATTTAGAGGAGTGATTCTCATTTAGATAAATAATATCTATGCCACCACATATACCCCCCTCTTGAGAGGAGACATCATATTATGCCCATGGCTTTGACTAATCAATTTATTTTTCTACAATGATACTTGTTCTAGCTCTTGTTTAATCGATGAGGATCAACTGATATAAAGTGATAACTTGCGCTCCAATAAATTTCGACCTCATATCCTTTTATTGAAAAATAATCCTATTCTTCCCCAACCAGATGCCCCAACTAATGAGCAGAGGGAGGTTTCACAATTTTATGGGTGAACCTGCATTCCACCAAGAGGGTCAGGATGAGTTGTAAGAATCACCTTGCCATGTGATTTCTACTGATAGTAGATTAAAAACTAGATTCAAATCTACACAATGAAAGGGTATTAGAGAAAAAGGAGGTTCACTTACTCCTCAATCAATTTACATAAAGGACACTGAGACAGACCAACATAGGACATTTTCATTAGATTTTCTTTTATGGGAATTGTATTCTCTAACAAACACCATTTGAACATGCATTCTTTTGTTAGAATTTTCAGGCACTAGACAAGCTTCGACCACCACAAGTATTCCCCCAGATATTTATTGGCATAGATAAGTAGATATCCTTGGAGTATATGTTCCGAAAGGAGAATGTATCCACAAGACTTCATCTTCTTTGTCATGTATCCTCACCTAACATATATTGAGCATTCCAATGTAGCGGTTCCAGGATTGATACCACTCCTCTAGAAAATTGAGAGCTCGCGCCGACATCCATCCCTGAGCCCATTGGGAATAAATTGCTAGGTTCACTATTTGATTCAGAGTCTTCCTGCCTTGGGTTGTCAAGATCTGCACCAACTCCTGTGGGAGAAAATATGTATCTCCACATCCTGACTATGGATCCACTTCAATACGAACCCTCTCCCTTGATCCTACTTTCCAAGCCAAGCTTGATCCAATAATTATGAAAGAATCCACAACAACCTTCCATTCCATTGACACTTTTGTTCTACTTTTTAAGGGGTTCCATATCCAATCCTCCAGGGAGTGGGGTGAAATGTATTTCTTCTTTATTTATTCAGTCCATAAATTGTTTGTGGATATTAGTCTCTATCCCACCTTTGCAACTAAAGATTGTGAGAAAGAGACTAGATTCTTTAAGTCCCAACCTACCCATTTTTTGGGAAAAACAATCCTTTCCTATTTTACCCATGCAAATAGTCTCCCTTCCTTAGCTCCCTTCCACATAAATCTACTACAAAATTTCCGGACCAGATTCAAGATTCCCTTAGGGATCCATGACAAAGACATACAGAAGACTGGAATCGCCTAAAGAACATATTTCATAAGAACCAGCCTGCTCACCCGTGACAACCACCCGAAGCTCCATCATTTTAGACTTTTTTTTTTTTATCTTTGCCCAAAGCCATAACCAATATGCTTTTTTAGAATTATTTAGTTTCATATGGAACCCAAGATATTTTATACCTTCATTAAAGGTTGTTGATTGAAATGGAAAAACATATAGTGTATACTGTTTCTCATCTTCATAACATCCAATTGGTGAGAGGGTGCATTTTTGATAACATAAGAGTGTTGCGAGATTTTATCCCCTAAGGCTCTTGGGTGGAACCCTAGCAGACGGAAAGTTGTCTAAATCAAGAAACATGCACACACACAACCATTATGCTAGAAAAAGCTATTTCTAAGGTGAGAAGGACGTACCTCAGGTCCTACGTTTGGGTAGTTCCTCAAGGGTCCAAACCCTTCTTCACATCCCTTCTGCTCCTTTGCCCTGTAAAACCAACAATTCCAAAGAATGCAGCAGTATATGGACAAAGATTTATGTGAAAATCATCTTTATGTTATACAAGAAAGGAGTTAGTTATAAACTTTTAGACATCCATTCACACATGAAATTCAAACATGAACATCATTAACATAAAGAAAGAAGCATATCGAGAACAAGACGTGTTTCTTTATTAGACAAATAGAATAGTACAAAAAAGAGCAATATCACCTGAACAACTTCTGCAGGCTCAAAGCTTAGCCTCCTTCTGGATCCGTCCCGCCTCAAGCCTCTAGTAGGTCTCCTTCCAATACTCACTCCAAGATGTCATAACTAAGGGATGAACATCAAAATCACAAGGAAACAAGGGTTTCCTGTACAAATGGGGGAAGTGCAGAAGGCACAAGGGTCTTCAGACCTGATCAGGGGGAAATCTCAGTATAATAACCTTTCTCTATATTCTCTCCTCCCTTAGGCCTTCCCTTTGGTGTCTTTTTATACCAATTCCAAAGTAGGTTTTTAGTTAGGAATTGGTTGGGAACAGTTGAGGCCACGGGCACTAATAGGTGATCAGAAGGTAAAACCCGCGATCTCCGCCCGAAAATAAGGAGTTTTATAATTTTTTAAGTGTTTTAATACATATACACGGGTTGGGTATATATGAACCCGTGTATACACGCATTTAACTCAGGGCAATGTCGCGTACAGGGAATAAAACACTGTTTTTTATATTTTGGACCATGTATGGAAGGAGGGGTTTCCCTAGGCCATGAGTGCAGCATCACAAACCATAATAGTGAGATTTGGAGCTATAAAACTCTTCTCATGAGAAGAGCTCCACTGTCAAAGACAAGAATATAGTTAATTATTCGCGAAGGGACTTCTAGTTGCTATGGATGGTAAAGACATTGTTTTCCACTAAGCCAAATTATGAAGAGCTCACTAATCTAAAGATAAATTATCAAAATTTCTTTCGCTCTCCTCTACCCATCCCAACACTGTGGAAAAAGTGTGATCAATTTATCAATCCACTACAAATTTGAATCTTTGAACCATGATCATTTCCACTAGAATCGACCAAACAATAATGAAGATATTTTGATTGTGTCAATCATGACACTTTATGATTTTCATGTTTTTGTAAATATTCTATTTCAAGAATGCAATCAAAGTAGTTATGTGATAGTTAGGACAACTATGCTAGTAGCATGCTCAAACAGTTCAACTGTTAGGAAATCATGAGAAGATCAAGAAGGAATATTTTGTAAAGTGATATTTGTCTTTGAGACCCTATTAAACTACTTATGAGATATTTTTGAAGGGTTCAAAATTTTTGTTCCAAAGGAAGCTATGAACTATGAATTTTTGAAGTTTTTCAAAGAATTGCAGATGTATGCTTTATTTTCAGATTAATAAAGAAGTTATGATGATTCCAATTACATGAAGCTGTAGTATGTAACCTTTCCTTTTTTTACTTTATTATGTGTTTGTTTCTTCTCAGATTGTTCATAATTGTAGTTGCTGGATTTAGTCTCAAGAGTTATGGATTAATCTGTGTCAAAATTTGATGAAATATTCCTATGATGTATGAGGTCTAATGTCCTTAATATGCACTCAATGGCCTCTGAATTTTCATTTACAGTATCCACTTCATTGTTTTTCTGCTTGAATTCGATGCATGAGATTATGAAATCAGCCCCATGTATTAAATTTCTCTTCCTTATATTCTTCTTTCATCCATACTATAAAGACCAACTTAACTATGTGTTTCTACAAGTAGGCCACCAAATTTGAATGTTAAGTGCTTTTTGAGAGTATTCAATGTGTGCTAATGATTAAATATTCCCTTAGAAGAGATACCTGAACCAATTTTAGTTAAAAATGTGTTTCAAATGCTAAATACTAATTACAAATCCTCCAAACACTCTAAGATATCCTAGGCATTGAACTCTCTCAACCAGAGGTTGTCTCTAGGAGTCACAACAAAGAGATTGAAATTGTCGATCATGCCACACCCCCAACCATACACCATTTGTTGATTGAGTCATGGATAATACATCTGTGTCAGCCTATGGAACCAATCTCTTCAAAGATGAGGTATTGTGTAATGCTGCCCCACTCAAAATTCGTTATATGATTTTCAGAAAACATTATGTGTAGAAATATCATCTTGTTTATGAGTCTTGTCCTTGTAGTGTCATTGTAACTCTAGGTTAGCTCTATGACGTACTAGAGGTAGTTGCTGCAATTTCATTGAGCTCAACAAAATAATGCCAAAAGATAATTTCTTAGATTTCAAGTTTTCCATTTTCAAAGTTTTTACACAAGGTGAAACGAATGTCATTGCAACCACCACAACCTCAACATAGGGAATATCCACAATAGAGAAGTAGGTGGACAAGATTGGATAGACTTACAAATATAACTTCACTTTGCCTCTGGGGGTGCCTCTACACTTCTAGGTCACTCATTTGACCTGATATCTAATTCTTCTTTACCTAATGGCCTTGTCACCAACCGAAAGTGGGTAACCCATGGGAAAATTTTTTTCTCCCAATTTTTCAATTAGCCAACCTACAACCCCATGATGGCCTACAAATAGATCTAGATCAGAGATCTCCATTTATACTCTAGTTAGTGCTCTCTCCCATCTAGCATACTTATTGAAGGAAGGTGGGTCATCAATCATAAAGTACATTAACAATTTCGATAATCATGTTCTTTCCTTTAATGTTTTAGGTTATAGTAATATGGATTACATGCCAGACTAGATGATTGACTACTTTTGGTTTTACCCTTGTTCCCATGCTTCAACTAGGAGGTTATCCTTTGTCCCTAGTCCGGTGTGACCTCCCCTAAGGTCATTCCTTTGGGAGGGGAACTAATAAGAGGAACTGCTTGAAATAACATGTCCAAGGTAATCTGTATTTAACACTTTCCATCAACATCTTGTTCATTCTTTCTGCAAATCCATTTTGCTCAAGTGTGTATGGAGTAGTCTTCTGCCATGCTATACCACACTTATTACAAAATTATTCAAATCCTTGTTGCAAAACTCTCCACCGTTATCTGACCTCAACACCTTTATCTTCTTCTCTGTCTGGATTTCCACCAGAGCCTTAAATTCTTTAAACTTGTCAAAGACTTTAGATTTCTTCTTAAGGAAATATATCCATGTATTCCTTGAGAAGTCACCAATAAATGATACATAGTACACAAACTTACCCAGTGATGGAACCTTCAAAGGTCCAAACACATCATTGTGCACAAGCTCTAATATCTATTTTTCCTTCTTACCACTAGAGGGGAAACTCACCCGATTCTGCTTCCCATATACACAATTTTCACAGAAATCAAAATCCAGAGACCTATTACTCATACCTTCTACCATATCTTTACCATGAAGTATTCGAAGGCCCTTCTCTCCAACATGGTCTTCTCTCCAGAGACCACTATATTTTCTACTCCACTTTCAGGAACCACAAAACTGTTGCACCCAACAACAGTGCTACCTTGCAGCTTGTACAAAGTCCCAATTTGAACTCCCTGCATCAATACCAGTGCTCCCTGAACCATCTTGCAGGTATCCTTCCTGAACATTGTTTTTACACCTGCATCATCCAGCTTGCCACAAAAATCAGATTCCTGACCAATGTAGGAATATGCAGAACACCCAGAAGTGTTCTAACCCTTCCACCTATTCTAGCCTTCCTATCATACCCTAAGAAGACATCACCACCATCGTATTTCTCATACTCACAGAACCACTCTCTATGGGGAGTGAAGTGAAAGGATGCACCTGAGTCAATCAACCATGTCTCATGATCTACATGTGTACTTGAGGAAGCCAAGTACACATTCCCACCTTCATTTGAGGTGTTTTTCGCCTCTGTAGAAAAAGAATCACCAGATCCCTTTCCTTTGTCAGGAGCTTTAGATTTACAATCCCTTTTGTAGTGCCCTTCCTTTCTTCATTTCTTGCAAACCACCTTTACAGGTTTTCCTCGGGATTTAGATCTCCCACTCGATGAATTATTTTTGTTTCTGTTCTGGGACTGTCTTCGTACAAATAAGGAATCACCATTATGGCTCTCCATATTTTTCTGTCTCATATCCTCTGTCAGCAAGGATGAGATTATTTCATCAAAATGCAAGGCAGTTGCATTGCTACCTATTGCAATAACTAGACTATCCCATGAATTTGGTAGAGAACACAAAAAACTAATGCATTTATCTTCATCTAAAACTTTAATATCAACAAATAGTAACTGACTTACCATAGTATTAAATGAATTCAGATGCTCTCTCACCGAGTCCTTCTTTCATCCTCAAGTTATACAAATTTTTTCGTAGGAATAGTTTATTCACCAGAGACTTAGATTGGTACAAAGTCCCTAACTTGTCCCACAAATCCTTGGCCGTAGCTTCCCCTGATACATTCAGCAATACTAAACTTGAGACACACAATCATATTTTTCTCTTTTCCTTCTGATCCAACTTCTTCCATTCTTCATCAGACACTCCCATTGGTTTAGTACCCGGATCTACCACAATCCACTGATGTTTATCCACCATCAGATCCTCCATCTTGAGTTTCCACAACTCAAAACTTTGACCATTAAAATTCTTGATCTCTATTTTTCCACTGCTCACCATCTTCTTTCACCACTAGAATCGATCCTGCAGATCTCCCACTGAACAGGGTCTACCACAGGCCCGAATGAAACCCCTCAGAAATAAAGGCATCCCCTTGAAGCCAAAACAGCTCTGATACCACATGTAGGTTTTAACCCCATACAAAAAATACATGCATATGAATTCTAAAACACAGAAAATAAATGATGCGAGAGCATAAAACATAAAACACATATACATAGAGATTTTCCCTTGGATCCCAAAACCGGGACTATCGGATTGATGTTGTCATTATATTCCTTTCAATGTTACGATACATATTTATACATGCTGAAGCATCCAATACCATGGACCAAAAACGATCACGTCCAAAACGATGTCTGGAAACCATGCAAAAAACCATAGGTAGGTCCGCCCAACCTAATCTAGGGTGCAAATTTCTTTTCCCCGGGGCGCTGCCCTGGACCCCGTAGAGGGGGGCTAACTGCCCCCTTCAAACCCCCCGTACAGGGGGGGGCTTCTGCTGCCCCTATGAACCCCCCACTGCTCAGTCGGTGCAATGAAGGGGGGGCTCCCCACCCCCCTAACCCCCCCATAAATTACATGGACTAGTCATGGAAAGAATATACACAACCCAACATGATCCATTTTCTCATTATAGGTCTTATAGATGTTGGACCTCCGTTAGTTAGTATGATGTCTATGGACATATTCCTTGAAGTTTTTCCCTGTTGCATCACCATATTTGTCACATATAGCTACGAATTAATATGTCTACCTATGAAATTTCCTTCCCATTTGGGGTTGGAAGCACCTAATGGGGATAGATGTAAAATCATCCCTAACAAAAGTGTGGTAACTTCCCTACAAATATTGAGCTAGAAAGACAACTGAAGGCAAGGTTTGTGTGAATTATTTTGTGCTCATAACATTTAATATGAACCACTATGATACTTTAAGGGTTTTTTTACCTAATGATGTTGATCTCACTTGATATTAAGGTTATATTTCAGGTAGTTCATTGCATATGCAACATAGATCCCTTCAGGTAAGGATTGACACCTCTTGAGCACCACTTAGAGGATGTATTACCTAGTCTATAGAGTAGATATGACTTTATAACTGCAAAATATCCCTCTTGAGATGAATGAGAGGCTTTGAGGAGCCTCGATATGGTTGTATACCACTTTCCACACCTTTAGATGTTGAAACACTAAGCCAAGAAGCCAAGGTGTTGACTTGTTTGATGATTTGTTGAGATGGACCCATGATCCCTCATGATAGCATTAATACTTATTGGGACATAGGGCTTTGACAGACCCAAGATTTGCTGTGTAGTTCAGAAAACAAACTCGCTCAACACTAGCCCTCTTAGCGTCACTCACTAAGTGGATGAATTCTCACCTAAGTTTCTATGGGAGACTATTAGAACTAGGTTTTCACAGTAAGATGGGATTATTGTGACTTAGCAACACTAGGACTTTGTTTTACCACGTGGGACTTCACAAGTTCTTACAAAAGCTAGTTAGTGCATTGTTCATTACCCACAACAATATTGAAACCAAAGCATTTCATTTCCTTGAACAGACCTTCCGCCAACATAAAAGAAACTCATTATTCAATAGAAATAAGATTCATGTGATAGAGATATAACAATGCTATTAGCTCTCTCAACCATATAAGATATTAATAAATACAGTTTCAACATTATATCATTAGACAACAAAAAAAATAGACAATAGTAAGAGGAAAATAACACCTTTATACACCAAGGAACATGGGGGAATCCATGGTTCTTCCCATTACTTCAACATAGGAAAATATAAATAGGTACAATATGCTGCAATGTAAATCATTAAAGCCCATCTCACCAACCTTACAATATTTACTCGTGGCACAATAAAAGAACTATTATAAGTTAAAAACACCCTTAACTATACTACATATCACTTTCTATACACATAGGTTGCACAACAACGTCATACTCATACACATACACATCTAACATCTAACATTACGACTATGGTAACAAAAGGCATGGTCTCAACAACTCTTCATTCTCTTCTTGCCAAACCATCAAATATCTCAGATGATTCTTCCTATTGGAATTCTCCTCCTTCTTAGTCCTTCTCGATCTGGTTCTTCTCCACTTCTATGTTTTTTTTATGCTTGCTAACTATTGGGATATTCTCTTACATCCTCTCTCTAGCTGTCCCATGTTGTTTAACTGCCTAGTCAAGCTTGCTGAAAAGATATGCTACCAACTCATCACCACTCTATTGACTTCCTTCCCTTTGCAAATATCTCTAGATTCTTCTTCCATGATGACCTTCCTCTCCTTTTCCCATCATTCCCAAAATCCTAACTACCAAATTTATTCTCACACATCCTCACTTGTCGGATTCTATTATCCTCTTCACGTGGTGGCTTCCTATAATATGTATCTCTCTTCTACTCCAATCATACTATTGCATGTTGGACACTTCTCTCCTACGCCACTCTCTTCTTTGTGGTCCCTTGCACCAACACTATAAAAAATGTCAAATTTTTTCAACCTCCAATAGTCCCCCAACACAAAGCTGTGGCTCAATCTGAACCACTTAGTCCTTCTCCTATCTCCATGGGTTTGAAATAGTAATTTTCACTAAGGTTAACCTTCTACTCCCAGTATAGCTGTTTGTAAAGGTAGTCAGTTTGTATGGTTGTCCTAGAATTCTGAGCCCTAATAAGAGGGGAGTGCCATGTCACTCTTCCTATAGTGCCTATCGAAATACAAAGAGCTTGAGATACCAATGCTTCTCATGACTGAGTTTTATGTTTTTCTCTGACCATTTCCTTCTTTGTGCTTCTCTACCTTTGCATCTCCTTGGAAGATATTGAAAAGACCTCGACTTTATGTGTAGCTAGTTGATACCTAGAGGGTTAGTGTAAGGAGTGGTGGATCCTCAATTAGAGGATCACATACATATCCTCAAGGTGGTATCGATCTTGTCTAGCCACCAAGGTAGGGGTTCTTCTTTGGGACTTCCCATGCCACCCCCATATGCATGAGAAGAGTGCCTCATTCCACTACTATAGCCCCCATCGCAGGGATCACCTCGACACTAGTCTACCAGATATATTCATAGAATCTTCCCATAATCCATGCCCGTTAACTTAACTGGTGCAGTTGTAGTATGTACCAAAAACCATGCTTTTGCATGGAAGGGGTCCTTACCTTTCTGGGCCACTTGACATTATTGGGCCACCATTGTTAGATGAATTCCTCTATCTCTTCCCCACCATATTTGCATGTCTTGACATTGTTTTTTCTTCTATAGCCACATAAATATGTATTTCCAAGCAACACATGCTCTTCCTCATTTTATTTCCTTAGTTTCTCCCATTTATTTAACTTCCCTATCTGTTACTAGTGTAATCCCATCTATCCCTCACACCATTCGTGCGCTTTCCTTCTTCTCTTGATTTCTAACTCCATTACTCCTCTAATCTCATACATACTCTGAGACGACTTATATCAGTTTCCCACTACCATCACTCGCTCAAGTGGTATCATATAATTATAACATTGATTACCCTTCTCCTTGTAAACACTAACTTAGTCATCAATATCTATAGATATAGATCACTGCACTTATGTGTTGGAATTGTATGAGATCTTCTTTGGCATAGATCGATAGGATAGCCTACATGTGCCTCCTATCAATATAGCTTCAATTCTTACCCACTTAGTCTAATCCACCTCAACATTAACCTTTGTTATTCATATCACCCTGATACCCATGTCCTTTATGCTCCAAGTCATTGCACTACACATTACATACCTTAGTAAGCGTTGTCTCCAAGATTTTATGGTACCATTAGCTTAGGGATGGTACAGAGTGCTCTTTTGATGATAGATATGGAACTCCTCAATCAACTCCACAATAGAATTGTTCAAAAAATTAGTGCCTTGGTTCACTCATTATAATTCTCAAACACCCAAATCTAGTCATGATGTTGTCAAATAAAAAATGCACTACAGTATCTACACTTTAGTTTTTGACAAGCGTGGCTTCTGCCCATCTAATAAAATAATCAGTGGCAGTGATTATGTAACACATGCTAGTTCTCCTTGCAGGTGGGCTGATAGGGCCCACAAAATAAATTATCCATTTTTTGAATGGTTGCAAGGTGAAATGGGGAACCAAACGCATATTATCTCTTTGGGAAGGCTTCCCCACTTGTTGGCATACGTTACAAGTTTATAAAAATCCTTGGCATTAGTATGTAGAGTTGGCCACCACAGTCCTGTTGGCATTATTGCACAGGTTTGGTGCTATGGCACAGGCGTTGTCCTTGATGGAAACTCACTCTGATGATAGATCACATTTCAGGCTCTCAGAATGAAGGAAATCATATATACGCAGGTTCACCTTAACGAAGTCACGTATACACGTGGGTTAGACGTTCCAAAGTCGCGTATGCATATACACACACTTTCATGCAAGGGAAAGCGCGTACATGTGAGAGAACTTATTTTTGGTCCACGGTATTTTTTCCTTGGTATTTGAACCTATGGTTTTGGACCTTGGTATCTCGTCTAATATGTTGATCCCAAGTATTGGGTCCTTGGTATTGATTTTTTATGGTTTTGGGCTGTGGTATTGTGAAAGGCAAGACTATAAAAGAGGAAGAAGATCATTGGGCAAAGATAATCTGAATTATTGAATATCTGATATCATGATAGATCTAGAATAATGGTGATTGGGTTATGGTACAGATCTGGATCTGAATGAAGGAGGAACCTGAGCACAAGAAAAAGGATAAGTTCTCTTGATGGGTCAAAATATTAAAGCTTGAATAGTGGTATCTCTATATGATTTTGATCTGTGATATGTAGCGCCTGTTTGATCTATAAATCTAATAATATGGGTTAACTAATATCTGAACATTTGAAGGGGTAAATTATCTTTATAGATTTGTATGCAGGTTCAGTGAAGCGAAGGTGCGTATACACGCAGTTTTTGTAAGTCAAAAGAGCGTATACACAAGTTGAGATTAACACAGATGCGTATGCACGCAGGTTTCTGAATATTGAAGTAGCGTACGTCTCTTAATTTATGTTCTAGCTACTTCTGTTGATTATTGCAATGATCTGGGTTCAGAATTGGTGTATGGTTACTGTTACTATGATCTGGGTATAACTGTCAGAGAAGTGTTTGATTGATTCTATATTGGGTTGTTCAAAGGAGATTGATTGCTGTAGATGTTATTCATGGATCCAGTCTGAAAATTTATGAAACGTGGTCCTTGGAAGATAAGAGAAGGTTGAAGCCTTCAATAGGTTAGTACCTACATACTAGTAGCTCAGCTAGTACAAGACCTAAGGGGGTTGTAGCTCCCTTCCAGGAGAACTGGAGAACGAGAGAGGGTTGTAGCTCTCTGCAGGTTGCAACCTGAGTACTGGTAAAGGACTGCACGAGTACATAATCATTTTAAACAGAAGTTTCTAATTGAAAAAGATAGAGGCGAATTGCAGCAGGTGGTTTTCACCCACATTGGGTTTCCACCTTATATCTTGTGTTCCTGTGTGTGATTGTCTACTGCTCTGTTTTACTGTTCCTGGTTGCTATTTACTTAGTTCTGATGCACAGATTAATGATAAACATCTGTAGAATAAAATGAATTATAAGTTTGCATGGTATACACTGGTTTCCTTATCTGAAGTTGCGTACATACGCGGTTTTATCTAACTGAAGTAGCGTATATGAACTGAACGTAAAATGAAAAATAATTGATTTGATAATACTGATTTACCCCCCCCTCTCAGTATTATTTTCAACAAGTCCTATGCGTAAAATATTTTGTGTGATGGCCTATCTTGCATAGTGTCCTGCAACTATGCTTGCATGTGCTTTTGTCAAAATCATACGTCATTCGTGCTCCAATACACATATGCACAAAATTTGATCTGTGCCTAACTTGTACAAGGAACTTGCAATTAACTGATAGTCCATCACTTTTACTACTAATTATTTCTTTTGTGCAATGGTATACTCTTATGAAACAAACCTTGTACTCAAGAATATTGCAATATATACAAAACAATCATCCACCATGGTCACAAAAAAATATGCACATCCAACAATTTCTCCTCCAAATTTTGTGCATCCTCTCTTGCGGTCAAGTGTGACAAATGATCGGGTCCTGCATTCATTGTAGCAGACTTGACCATGACATAAAAACAATATTCCTAGAAATAGAGTATTGACTTGAAGATACTCTCCCCCCCCACAACATGAGCTAATTGGAAAGGTACTTCAGTGCGCAATGATTGATGTACAATTTAAATTTATTTCCCAATAGACAATGCCTAAAATTTTGAAGTGCATATACCATTGCTAGTCTTTCTTTCTTCGTCGTGGTGTATTTTGGCTTGGCTATAGATAGCTTCCTACTAGACAAAGAAATGGGGTGATCAATCTTTCCCTCTCATGGCCGTGCTAAAATCATGCCTAGTGAAGTCGATGAAGCATTGATATGCAAGAAGAACTCCTTGTGCCAATATGGGAATACCAAAATTAGTGCCATCGTAAGTTTCTTCTTTAAGCTATCCAAAGCTCGCTAATACTTATCATTCCACTGAAAACTGGTTCCTTTGTTCAATGCATTTTCCATAGGGGAAATGATCCGATCGTATCTCTGAATGGACTTCCAGTAATATCATGTATGTACCAGGGTAGACTATAACTATTTGACTAATGTGGGTGGTAGTAGGTCTACTATTAATGCAATCCTGGCTGGGTCCATGAGTACCCTTGCTTGCATATTACATGCCCCAACAAAATACCAAAAGGTGAACAAAATATACATTTCTTTATGTTTAATGAAATATGTAGCTATCTGCACTTGTCTAGCATTACCTGTAGCACCTCAATATGCCTCTTCAACAGACTGAACATGATCCAGTTGTCCCGATAGATTTCCAAGAAATTATGAATAAATTATTTGAATGTTTCAACCACTATACACGAGAAGAAAATTGGCACATTCTTCAACCCGAATGGCATGAATGTGCATTGGAAGCATCCCCATTTTGTCACGAAGGTGGTCTTATGCTGATCCTCCTTTTAGATCTTCATCTAGTGGTAACCAGAGAATCCATTTATAAATGAGTAAGCTTCATATCCACCCATGTTCTCTAGTATCTCATCAGAAAAGGGAGTATGGAAAGGATCATTTACACATGCATTATTTAACTTTTGAAGGTCTACACAAATTCTGATCTCTCCCCTCTTCCTGTTTTGGACCAACATTAGGCTTATCCACTCAGATTCTTCTATGGGATTGATAATTCCTTCTTTCAACATTTTTTCCAACTCTCACTTGAACTTATCTTTATATATCAAGTTCAGCCGATAAGGCCACTGCTTTATAGGCTTAGCCTCGGGCTTCAATGGAATTCCCATCTCGCCCAATTCCCCGAAAATTCCTTTCATTTCCTTGAATGCGTTCGGGAACAAATCCTGGTACTCGCACAACAAAAGTGCAATTTTTTTACCATTTCATCATCCCAGTAGTACCATATGACCACCATTTTGGTATTTTACTCTATCCCAATATTCACTTTCCTAGTTTTACTTAGATGCATGTACTCTGCTAATTACAATTCTAGTCTAGTCACTTGATGTTCCCTTTCAACTTCCAGAATTTGTATATTTTTGGGATCATCATCATCCTCTTCCATTTTTACTACATTATAACATTCCGTGAACTACTGTATTTTCTATGAATTCTTGTGTGCAGAACACAGTGGTACGTCCTTCAACACTACAAGATCTTCTTTGGTAAAGATCTTTTGTCAGTGCCTCATCAAGTGCTAGTTCTTTTTCCTCAAAACTAAAGGTAGCTTTAAATCTCTTTCCATCTCGTTCCATCCCTTTATTCCTATACACACCTCCAACTAAATAATATACCAATTCATGGGAACAATATCTATCGTATGTATAAATCTATGTATCCAATCCTACTACGGAACATGTCTTCTAGTCCATGATGTAACACACTTCTTCAAATTGTGTCCTTGGGAATTCCATGCTTGATTATTTCCCCCTAGGTACCCCAAACTTGGTCCCTAAACTGATGCACAACAAATTTCTACATTGCTTCCATCCTACAACATTTTTTTTTTAGATAGTCCACCATCTGGTTGGGGTCATGTGCAACACAACGTCTAGCATGGGAATCCTTACAGACTTTAGTATTTTATCTTCAAATTCCTGCAAAAAAGTGGCTATTTCAAAAAACCCATCAAAGTAAGGTAGGTATAGTCCACCATCTAGTTGGGGTCATGTGCAACACAACGTCTAGCATGGGAATCCTTACAGGCTTCAGTATTTTATCTTCAAATTCCTACAAAAAAATGGCTATTTCAAACAACCCATCAAAGTAAGGCAGGTTATGCACCTTGGTTCTGATCTAGTGCACTACTCTGGTGAGGTGCATGCACCTTCGAGTGCTAACCTCATGTAGTCTATTTTGCTAGTTTTTCAGTGCCTCTTTTGAGTTAGAAGTGCAAGGCCCCACACTGCACCAACTTAGCACTCCATCAACAATAGAGTTCATGTAATCCTCTTGACGGTCTATCACAATGTAAATATTTTCCAATTCTTCTCGGCTCAACTCATCTAGTCCAATGTACTGATCTCCTTCCTGTAGGTTGAAATGTGCTATAACTTGAATATCCCCTATTTGATAAATCATTTGTCTCTTTTTTAAGGTGAATAACCACTTGATTATCAAAATCCCCATCAATCTATAATAGATGATGGTATGGATCCATGTCATTTACAATTTCTATAACTTCAAAATCAACTATACTTGTAGCCCCATCAATATCTACTGGTAAACCACTCAATCTACCAATTGGGAAGATATGATGTTGATTGGCTAGCCTTAAATGAATATGATACCATGTCAGCTTTGGCTTCCCCATCATTTCCCAGGTACTCTTTGGTAGAATATTCACATCAGACCATAAGTCCAAGATTATATTACCCATTTTGTAATCTCCCACTTATGCACCAAACTTGAATTCCTTGCTTGTCCTTTTACTCCATGCTACTTGATTTACTACACGTGGCGACACTTGTGTGGTTAAAACTTCAATATCCTTAGTGCACTGCTCCACCATGTGCTAGAATTTTTATTTTTCCCATTCACTTCTCACCAACTCAAGGAAACTTTGTAGTATCTTATGAATTGGATCTGCCTCTCGCATTGACTCTCTAGGAGTGGTGTCATCATAGATAACTGGAATCATAACCTCTTGGAGCATGTCTAGTCTTTCCCATTTTGTAGTGACCATCTCCCTTCAATCTTCTTTATATTTTTCCTTTTCTTGGATGTGGTTGAACTTTGGAGGAGGTTTAAGCACCTTTCTAACCTAATGAGACCATTGATCTCTTGGTTTTGTAACATCTACTCTAGTCCTGATACCTCCTCGAGTTACTACGCCAACCTGTTGTTGGCCTCTATGGGGATCAAATGCTATAATTTGTACATTTTTCCCCTTCTTCTCTTGCCATTTGGTATTTAAATTTTTGGAAGTTCTCAGTTGCGTAACCCAGTGCCCTAAAATATGTACATATATAACATGGAACAAGACAATCCCATGCAAGGTGTCCTTGCTATCCATAATTATAAAAAATGAGAGGTCCTCGATCTCTTCCAAATGCTCCTCTTCCTCTTTTGGGTCCTCTTAGACCTCTAGCCACCATTCCTCATCCTCAACAATGCTAATTGTATTGTCTAGTCAGAATATACCCTGGTTGATTGAAGCCTGTTATTGCAACTTTAGTCCCTTCAGGTCCCTGTACCTCAAATGAGTCAAATGTCCATTCGTGCATAAAATATAATGCTTGGAAATAAGTGATATCATTCTCCACTGATTTGGAAAAGTCACAAAATAAAGTACGTGCAGTTGCCTCATACTTCTACATCATTCGATAATTTTATGGGGTGTAACCCCATACTCAACAAACTTAACACCACATCCCTTGACCCTGCGCAAGAGGATTAGCTAAATTGGTCACCATAAAATTGGTCAAAAACTTTCACTCATTTCTCTAGTGAAATTTATTCCAAAAAATGGTACACCATACTTCCTCTCGTTTCTCTTTTCCCTTTGTTAGATCTCGTAGCTAAAGATTCAATGCCACTAGTTGGCACTGCACCTGCACCATACCATTATTTTCTCTGCTCCCTGATGTGTGTCCAAAATCTCAAATTTCATCCTATCCTTCAAGATATTAAACCTCTAGTCAAAATCCCATACCTAGTCTCCTAAGACCTACTTAATCTCCTTCAACTCAGTTTTTCATTGGGACTCGAATTTCAAGTTATGAAATTCTTTGATCAAAGCTTGCTTAATATCATTCAAAAAATTGGTTTAGCTAGTTGGAGTCACAGTCTTGTACTTCATGTACCAAGTCAATGCATTGTAACTAAAGGAAGCCTCCAAATACACAATATTTGTTGCCTCGTCTAGGACCCATTTTGTTGTTTAGACGACCTCACAAACAAATAAGCATTATTCTGGATCCTCGTTTCCAACACCATGGAACATAGGCATCCTTAGTTCTACACCTTCCATTCACTCTATGTAGTACTCCCTAATGAAGTACTTCTAGTCACACCTATCACACCACCAGACAACTGCGCGTTGTTTTGTGCATTAAATTGAGCCTGAGCACCCTACCACACCCCACCTACTACTTAACCAACTCCACTGCTACCTGTACCTTGACCCCCTTAACTATGATTAACTTATACACTATTCATTATAGTGTGTTGAGTACTTACCTCTATACTTGTAGATGCAGGCAGGGTCATGAGTTTGACACCAAGCATGGTCTAACTCTACTATCCTGGGTTCAAAAAATCCATGCTGGGTGGACTGAGCTACTTTTTTCCTCTTATTCAGTGCGTGAGGTACCAAAATACATTCCCTCATAGCTCTAATAAAACACACTACTCCTTTTCCTTCGATGGTCTTTCCTTACCCCTCTCCCCGGGCTTCTCCTAGTGGCAGACATCAATGTTAACTAACCTCTTCCCACATCTCTCCGTCAGAACCTCCGTCCACTCCTCAATTTCATTAAAGAAATTTTGAGGGCTAAAATGGGACTAAGAAAAAAAATGGTACAATCAAAATCAACTTTATAAGAACCAATAGACTCAATATGATGATGTCAACCATGGGGGATGATTCACCATTTTTGGAGTAAAAAAGTAAAAATATTAAAAAATAAAACAACTAAAAAAAACTACTTTTTCAACTCGTACTTTCAACTTATCTCCCTAGGATTTACTTAAATTTTGAGTGAGAGCACTCTTTAGACAAGGGATTTAATTCCTCATCCAACTAATACCCATGTTGCATACTTTTGATGGAACTCGCTAGACAAAAAATGAGAAATACATGAAAAATCTTATTGGAATCACATTTTTTCATATATTTCTCATTTGTTTTATGTAACAAGGTCCATTGAAAGTATGCAACATGGGTACTCCTTGAATGGAGAGTCAATTTCCGCATCCAATGAGTGCTCTTGCTTGGAATTTGAGTAAACCTGTAGGGAGATAACTTGAAAATATGAGTTGAAAAAATAGTTTCTTCACCCCACCCCGCCCAAAATTTGATGATGTAATATAATATTATTTTATTATTTTTCACTATTATTTTATAATATTATTAGGAGGCCCATTTTAGACCTCAAAATTTCTCTAATTTGCCACCCTCTATGTCTTTTATCTCCATCCTACCTCTTCACACTCACATTCACAATCTCTTACTTTCCTTCAAACTCCACCATAGTCTCCCTATTATTCTTCTATTTCCCCTTTCCTCAAACTACCTCCTGTTTCTCCCCCACTTCCCCTTGTGCATTAACTATTTAGTTGCTCATGTTGTTTGACTCTAGGTGCAGAACTCCATTGTCAGATAGTAGCATTTTAATGGATAATGGTAGCGACCTTATGAATCTACCTCGTGGGCCCTTTAATAATCTCCTCTATGCTACATTATAGGATAATGTTGTTGAAGTTTCTAAGTTTACTTAGATAGAAACCCTCCATGCACTTTATCTGATTTATTCCTACCTACATGTTATTTTACTTAACAAGTTATTTACAATGTAAATACTGAAAATAAACACTACTGCATGCTCAACATATTACAGATCAACAACTAAAAGAAACAAAAACAAACACGCCATATGACACCATTAGTTTTGGACTAATGTCCCCGGAAAAACCCAATGTGGGAGAATCGGTGCAACTATATAAGGGTTTTCTTATTAAGCAATATTAGAGTACAATCTGGGTGTCAAAACTGAACTACCCAATAGAGAATTTCCTTGGCAGTAATACCTCTCAGTTTCTGACAAATCTCTTGGCTGAACCTTGGATAATCCTTTCGACAGCTACTTAACACGAATCTACCCCATGAACCCTGATGTTAGCCTCTCTCTGGACTGCGTCATCCCCTCTCTATCCCACATTGTCCCTGCATCACCCTAAATGGGTCTGCATGAGCCCTCTGGCCCTTTGCATCATCAATGATAGCCTCTATGAGGCTTTGCGTAGCTCACGACTGCCTTTGCATGGCCCTGCGTGAGCCTGGCTGGCTCTGCATCACTCTCCTGGGCTACTGTGCTACTCTCCCGACACTATCTCTACCTTTCTGTCTCTATGTACTCAAATGCCCCTCAACTGCATCTTCCAATCACTAATTCTATCTCTCTTAGCAAACCCCACTCTAGAGAATAGAATGACTGATCACTCTGTTGTATTCTCCAAGTGACCCTCAAGCCTCCTATTACACTTTTCCTGTTGACAAATCAACAACCAAGATTAAGTCCTTAATCAATGGCTAAGATTAGATCTAGTTTGATCCATTTCTTTTGGACCATTCTAACACATATTCATATTAATACACACTAATATTTTAGTTTCCCTAAGTTCAGACTTGGGGACTCCATTAAAAATATTAATTATTTTAATATCTCCTGATCTGTTTAGAATCTGCCCAAACCCTTTTTGGGTATTTGAGATCTCATTTTCCCCAACCTCTCCACCCAATTTCGTGGTTAGAGCACATCTGATGCTACCCCAAAGCAACACTCCCTCTTAGCGAGGACTGTGTTTGAGCAATACTCCTCACTCAGTATTACTTTGATCATCCGACATCGATATCTATTCTGATGCTAGGCCTTCCTACCCAACATCCTCTACAATGCTGCATCCTATACTACTGCCCGTGGTTCTGTCACTGCCACTACTGCATCTGTATGATAGCTCCCTCTGCATCCATGCTACTTCTAGTCCTTTCTCCTAGCACTGCATCTGCACTGCACCTCCTCTCTTCATGTTGCATCGTGCTGCCCACTGCTGCACTGCAACTTAGTTACTGAGAAGTAAGTAACTAATCTCCCGGTCTGATCTCCCTGTTGGGCTAGAGACACCCATTGATGCTGAAGCTCCCTTTGCCGCTGACAAATGCTGCCTCTATGACCTCTGCGCTGCTGCAATAACTCCCTACATCTCTCACCATTGCAGACCTCTGTTCCATCCTGCATTGGTGCAATACTCCTGTGCCTCTCGCACTACTGTAGCCTACTAGCCTCGTGCTGTCTCAGGAATCCTGCACTGTAGCTATCTCTGCCACTCCATCTGCATCCATCTCTACCCACATTAGCTAGTCTTGTTACTACTCTTCGGGGCTCCTGTAGCAAGGTCTAATCCAAGAGGCTAGGTACCTCGAGGATCCTTCCCCTCATCACCTGTAGTCCACCTGACTACAACTTGATGTCTCCCCACTTCTTCTCAAGTGGTGCATGTGCACTCATGGCACAGTGATCGTCTGTCAAAACTTCCTTCTTTGCCCATGTTAGCACTACCTTAGTCTCAGAAGACTCTCCTTTAATCTTCTTCCTTGGACACTGGGTCGCATAATGACCCACCTCCCCACAGTGAAAGCACTTGATCTTGGAGAGATATTTCTTCTTCCGCTTTTCCTTCTTTCCCTTAGATGCTAGGGAAACATATTCCTCCTCTTGCTTTACTTTAATCCCCTTGCTGCTGCTACCCATCTTCGAGTGTCGTCTAATCTCTTCCTGGTGAAGAGATGCCCACATCTCGTCCCAAGGTGGGAGAGTCCCTTTGCCTAGTATACTCTGGACAAATACCTCCCAATCTTCTCAGACAACATTCAGGGCTATCCTCACCATTATCTCTTGATCTGGTGTCACCTCTATAGCAGTCAACTAATATTGGATCTCATTCAGTCCTCCGAGGAAGGTGTTAATTGGTTCTCCCTTTCTTCATCTGATACGACCTCAACTGATTCTCTAGTAGCATTCTTCTCTATATAGAAGTATGCTTGTACAACTTCTTGAGAGTCTCCCACATCTCAAATTTCGTTTCATTCTCAGCTATGTGTGGTACAACATGATCCTTGACCCCATCAAGGATAATGCTCTTGGCCCTCACCATCGCTTCCTCGTACTTGTCATTATTATTGGGGCTGACTGGGATAGCTTTACCTTCAAGGAAAGGTTCTTGACATGATTCTTGTCAAGTATGGATAAGATTCTGGCCTTCCAGACTGCGATGTTTGAAGCTCCATCCAATCAATCCTGGTCTCTTACTTTGTGTAGTGCCATGATGCTCCTCTACTTCCCTCCTGGAGGTTCTCTATTCGACTCCTCTAAGTCTCTACTTCCCATTTGGAAGTTCTCTTGTGGACTCCCTCTGAGTCCTGATTCCCCTCCTAGAAATCCTTCTGCCATTGTCGAGATGCCCCCTACTCTGATCATCTTGTGAAACTGCACCACTGAGCTAGGTTCCTTGGCTTCAAACCCTCGGTAGAAACTCCTCTGGCCTTGCTCTGTTAGGTATTGTTTTGACTACAATACCTCACTAGCTCCACTCTGGAATATTCCTGTAGCCTTCTAAACCCAAACAACTTAAAGGTGAGAGCTCCTAGGCTTTGCACAATCCCGACACCAGCAACCCGGCCTCCTCAGCCAATTGCGTCAGCCCTCCCAACTACTACATGGTTCTAGGTAAGGCTTCTTTTTCCTTCCTTAGCCTCTTTTCTACCTCTTCCCGGATCACCCTTGATGATGCAGGCACTACGTCACCCTTCTTCATTGTTGCTCTGCTAGAAACAACTTCTGTCACCTCGGTACAACTGTTTTCTGCTGCTATTGCTCTGCTCGGCTGATGTCCTTTACACCTCCTATGATTTGAAATCACACTCTGATACTATGTTGAATTTTCTAAGTTTACTTAGTTAGAAACCCTCCATGCACTTTATCTGATTTATTCCTACCTACTTGCTAGTTTACTTAACAAGTTATTCATAATGTAAATACTGAAAATAAATAGTAGTGCATGCTCAACATATTACAGATTATCAACTAAAAGAAACAGAAACAAACATGCCATATGACAACATTATTTTTGGACTAATGTCCCCGGAAAAACCCAATGTGGGAAAATCGGTGCAACTATCTGAGGTTTTTCTTATTAAGCAATATCAGAGTATAATCTGGGTGTCAAAACTGGCCTACCCAATAGAGAATTTCCTTGGCAGTAATACCTCTCAATTTTTGACAAATATCCTGGCTAAAACCCTAGATAATCCTTCTGGTAGCTACTCAGCACAGATCTGCCCCAGAAACCCTAGCGTTAGCCTCTCTTTGGACTGTGCCAGCGCCTCTCTGTCCCACGCTAGCCTTGTGTCACCCTAGATGGGTCTACATCAGCCTTGGGATGCCCTGTGTTATCCCTCTGTCCCTCTGTGTCAGCAATGCTAGCCTTTTTGAGGCTCTGCGCAACTCTCGACTGCCTCTGCGTGGCCCTACATGAGCCTTGGCTGGGTATGCGTCACTCTCCTTGGCTACTGCATTGCTCTCCCAACACTATCTCTGCCTCTCTATCCCTCTGTACTCATATTCTCCATAGCTACATCTCCCGATCACTAATTCTATCTCTCTTAGCAAACCCCGCTCTAGAGAATAGAATGACTGATCACTCTGGAGTATTCTCCAAGTGACACTCAAGCCTCCTCTTATACTTTTCCTGTTGACATATCAATGGTAGAGATTAAGTCCCTAATAAATGACTAAGATTAAATCTGTCTTGGTCCATGTATTTTGGACAATTCTAAGACAAATTCATATTAATACACATTAATATTTTATTTTCCCTAAGTTTAGACTTAGGGACTCTATTAAAAATATTAATTATTTTAATATCTCATAATTTGTTTAGAACCTACACAAAACTTTTCTGGGTATTGGAGATCTCATGTGCCTCAACATCTCCACCAAATTTTATGGCTAGAGAAAATCTGATGCTACCCCAAATCAATAAATGTCACTTGCAATGCAAATTCAACAATATAACTTTCTAGTATACTCCCAAACTAGAAATTGACAGTTCGTGAGATCTTATCACTTATTGCTTACAACTAACACACATCCTCTGGAGTCCATGGTCTCAGTCTATCATGACAGTAAGTTAGATTATTATCCTTAATCCACTGAACGCACTCTGATAAAACATTCGAGAATTATCTAAAGAAAAATTCATGAATCTCAATAAACACATACTTCTGCAACCATTTCTTTGTGCTTAGTCTCCTACCTCTAATTTCTTTTGCTGAAAATTTGTTCTCCTTGCCCTTAAACCATTGAATAATTTATTCCTTGGTGGGATTCCATGGTTTCCATATCTCTGTCATACAATAATCCCATCATACAATGATACTGATCATAACAACATAACTATTTGTTGGCACATAATGTTGGGAGCGGGATCCCCCAAGGGCAGTTTTGGGGCTAAAAGCCCATGTTTAAGTCAATCTTTGTAATATAATTGTAAAGACTCCGCATTTTGTGGCCCTAGAGTGCGAAGGTGTTGTGTGTCAAAAAGGGTAGTCCTCCCTTAGTTTTGTAAAGTAAAGTCAACTGTAAGAGACCTACCCATGGTTCGCGGACCATGGGATTGTATAAAAAGATCCGAGCTCTAAGTAGTTAAAAGGAAGATACAATGGGAGATTATGTAATATAGTGATAGCTCTGAATAAGAATTCTAAGTCTTGGGTTGTAGCGTAGGTAGAGGCTCTGCAACTGAGTGTGCAGAGGCCTAGGGTAGAAGTCCGCAGTTGAGTGCGTGGACCCTTGCCGCTGTGTGCGTAGGGTGGAAAGAGTCTATAAACACTTGGAAGATATTAATAAAGAGAGATATTCTATGATTTCTATGTCTTTGTTTTGTTATTGGGCCTTGATATGTTATGTATGAATTTCCTTTATTATGTTTATATGATGCAGAAGTGAATGCAATCACATTTAATAATTGAACACAATTACGAATATATGGTTATGCGGTGTTAACTATAACTGTTTGATAAGATAAGCAAATCACATAGATTAATTGGGGAATTTGTATGAAACGCTGCCCTAGTAGTGTGAAAGTAACTGGGTAGTAGGTTAGGGCTACGTGAAGATCGATTGTACCCTTTCTTTCGAAGGTATTGAAGGCTGGAATAGAGGGCTAGTCTTGCAAGCCCTAGAGCGAAGTGATCTATGCGAAGAGAGGGGCAGAAGGAATCAAACAACATCACAACCATCTCACAGTGTGGAAACTTGGTTCCAATATCCCCCCATTTTGCTTCGTGTGATACTTCGGTCCGCTCTTTGCAGGCTGATGCCGAAAGGGCGAGTAGTGTAGGGATTTGTTTGGCCAATTAAGGCTAAACATGGGTCAGGCCCCCTCAAGCCAACAAATGGTTCCGTTGCCGAGACCAGAATTTGCGTAAGAGATGTGTGATGTCGTATCATTGGAATCCAACTCAGAAGGAGAAAGGAGACTACTTGGATAGGAAGATCCATGAATTCACTATGAAGGAGAACAGGAACCCGCTAATGACAAAGGAATAGTGGTTGGACAGATACTTGTATATAAAAATCCACGAGATATTTTTCTGCTCCTTCCCTATTGAGCTATACGAGTGGATCGTGAAGCTAGTAGATAGCCAGGGAAGGTGGAATCTTGACGGTCCTATTGTGTGGACCCTGGAGCTAGTGCAAAGGTTGGAAGCGTTGGAGGATAAGATCACCCACGCTGTCGATCATTGGCTCGATCGTATCATAAGAGGATTTGTAACTGAATTCGTGGTCGACAGCTCAGTCAGCTACAATGAGGCAGAGTGGTGCTTTTTCAAAGGACCACGAGGTAAGTACGTAAAAGATTTTAATACTTGGATTAAAATGCTATTGTGTGAAAAAAGGGTTATGTAGCTACCTTGATGTTTGGGACTATGTGAAGCGTAAAATATTACAAGAACGACGGAAAAAAGGGTCCGGAGTATAGTCCCTTGATTTCACCTCCCCTAGGTGACGAAGAAGGGATAACGAAGGTTTCTCTGTGAAGTGATATTCAGTTAATAAGACAAGGATTCCCGCGAATACCACTTCCACCAACACCACCTCCAACTTCACCACCACCACCATTAACTCCAATTTCACTCGTACCACCTCCACCTCCACCGCAGTTCTGTATGGAAAATAAAGTGAAGCTACCTTTGTTCAAAGGCTTGGGAAATGAAGACTCGAACCAATTCTAGTTCATTGTGAGGGCTATATGGGAAGTTCAAGGTGTTATAGATGATCATATAAAGAAGTCAACGCTAGTTAGTGCTCTACAAGATCGCGCGCTAACCTGGTATATTAAGTACTCTGATGATAACTTGAATGCTAGAGTGGAAGACATCCATGCATCACTGAATAGAGAATTTAGTAGGCCTAAATTTGAGGCAAAGTTGATTGTGGGATTCAAAGAAATAGCGATGCAACTAGGTGAGACGCCTTGGGAACTAGATCATAGGTTGAAGTGTACAATCCGTGAAGCTAACGAACTTGACAGATGGACATCATCGTGAGTGGTTTGTAGATTCGCTACTACCACACTAAAGGAGTGCACTGTCGTAGCAAAAGATAACAACTCAGGCAGAGGCCTTGGACATTGCCATGAAGCCACATGAAATCCTGATGCAGGATCCAAATATAGGAGTTCAGCAGATCCATGCATAGCGAAAGAACCTATGCCTTGAGATGCAAAGTCTGAAGCAGGACAGGACAGTTCGTCTAGAAGTGCGCGAGGAGGTATGGTGCTTGAAATGCAAGAGTCATGGTTATGACAAAGACCATTGCCCAATATTTGCAAACTACATTGCAGGAGGAGGACCAATGCCTTTAAGCCCAAAATCTCAAGTAGGACCTAGCGCGAGGCCAACATTATGGTGCATTATCTGTCAGGTAGCTAGAAAACATGTCACGGATAACTGTCACTTGCTACAAAAGTCTGTGCAAGCACCACAACAACTGTTTTGCAACTTTTGTAGGTCGGTAGGACATGATGAGCCTACTTGCAGGAGCTATGAATTGATGATGGATAGAACTCCCACCTATAGGGTTGAGGCCGAAACGTGGCCTGTTGACCAGAATGAAGGGATGGAACAAACAAGATTTCAGGGGTGCGAATGAGGCCGAAGTCGAGGTGGAGGAGGACCTAGCAGCTAATTTTCTACAATTGCGGAGGACCAGGACACTATGCAAGTATTTCACGTTGTTTGATCATGAAACAGAAGACTATCCTATGCTGATAGCTAGGATATGTGACAAAGGGGCACTACCACCTTCGCTGACTCAGAACCTACAGATGATGAGGTTTGAGCCGCGCGAGGATGATCCAAACGTAAATATAGTGCTCAAAAGTGGAATCGTGACACGAGATGACAAGGGGAAACAACCAGAAGATAGTAAATGGGTTCACAAAGCTCTAATGAAGGAGGCTAAGTTTGATTTGGAGCGCACACACGAAACCTTCATGGATGCTAAGAAGAGCTTTGCTGAGGCCTCCACCTCAGGAAGAAAGGATAAGCCTGAGCAGGAGATGGACCCCTCTATGCTCACAACTTTCCTAGAGGCCTGTATGAAGTTACTGCATGATAGTAAGGATGTGAAAGGGTTATAAGAGCTCATCAATAGATGCACTAGAACTGTGCCGGGTGAGCCGTGCGTAGTATGAAATATTGGCAAGCATAAAACAAGGACGAGATGGGAGATGAGACAGACTGCACAGATAAGAGAGTATGAAATGGATCAGGTTATTTTGGACCTGGGGTCAGACACGAACGTCCTACCGAAGCAGACTTGGGAATGAATGGGGAGACCTATGCTACAATGATCTCTTATTTAGCTAAGGATGATGAATAAACAGAATATCGTCCCCATGGGGCAGCTGCAGAGGGTGACCATGGATATTGAGGGAGTGAGCGTGCTAGATGATTTTGAAGTAATAGAGATAGTGGATGAAAACAATCCCTATCTTGTGCTCCTTGGAATTGACTGGGCTACTGATATGAATGGGGTAATCAATATGAAGAAGCAAAAGATGATCTTTGAGAAGAAATCGCTGCATGTAATAGTACCCCTCGATCCTGCTAAAGGATTGCGCTATACTGAACCAGTCCACGATTATGAGAGTGATGACAACATAGATTGTATCTATAAGATAATAACACAAGACCAAGATTGGGTGAATCCCAATGCGGATGGAAGGATTAAATGGGATCACGAGAGTTCCTGCACTTCGGACTCCGATGAAGAAATAGAATGCTATAGAATCAGCTACATGAAGTAACTACGTTGAATTGCAACATGATGACCCAATCGCTGTGCTGTGTGTTGTCAGAGGTAAGAAATATGCATACTTATGATGGTTTGAATGAGGTAGATATCTTTTTGGATGCATTTAAAACGGAGGTACCAAAAAAGTAGTGCTTCTAGGCATTGGACTGGGCACTGCCCGCTACATCCTCAAGATGGTGGGTTACGCATAAAGGAAACTTTGATGAGTGGTGTGAATGTAGGAGAATGATGAGAACATGATTTGGGAAGCCTAAGATGCAATTGATAGAGAAGTATGATGGACAGGATGATCCACATGCGTATTTGGCCAAATGGACCCAAGATAATGGAGAAAAGCCCCAACTTGAGTGGGTGCACTTGTTCAGTCATACTTTGGATGTGGTCCTGATGAATTGGTATGTAGAAACAGAGCTCTGCCATGGGACAGGTGAATGGGATATCCTGTGGGAAGGATTCATGATGATATTCAATTTTAAGGACAAGTTTGATAATATTGATGAAGTGCTACAAGAGGTGAAAGCAACAATCTTTAGGATATCGCCGGATCCTTTAGACCCAATTTAGCCTTAATGGGCTATTCAACTGAGTGGTGTGCTAGAATGTCATAATGTAACTACTGAAGAAGAGGACAAGGATCCGTAGAAGATTAACATTCCAGAAATAAAGGGTCATCGCGCGGTTCAAGGACCGCAGATTGAGAACCTTGATATAACCGTGTCATTGAAAATGAAACAAGTAAAGATTTGTACTAATGCAGAACTCAAATTTCCAAAGATTGGAGGTTACCAGGATGATGTGACTTTGGATAAGGTTTCTTAATAGCTCCGTGAATACCAAGATTTATTCCCTACCAAGTTTACGGACCTGAAAGGGATAATCAGGGACCTAGGTATGATGAAGATTATATTGAAACTCGACACGATGCCGGTTAAGCAAAGACCTTACCATCTCAATCGGAAATATAAGGAAAAGGTCTGCTTAGAGTTGGACAAGATGCTCACAGCAGACATCATTGAGCTTGTGGAAGAATTTGACTGGGTGAGTCCAATGGTGGTACAGGAAAAGAAGCAGAAGGATGAAATAAGAATATGCATGGATCTCAGGAAGCTAAATGATGCTTGTGTACAAGATCCTTTATCGACTCCATTCACTGATGAAGTGTTGGAATGTAGGTGGCCAGGAAGCATATTCCTTGACCGATGGGTTCTCTGGGTACCACCAAATCAAAATTGCGCTAGAATATAGGAGCAAGACAACCTTCGCGACTGAGTGGGGTTGTTTACAGTACACTGTAAGGTCGTTTGGATTGAAGAATGCGCCTGTGATCTTATCACGCGTAGTTGTTGCTACATTCAAGGAATTTATTTTGATGACTAGATTATATTTGGGCTGGTTAAACACCATGTAGAGAGCTTGCGTGTGATGCTAGATACTTGTCGTAGATACCAGATCATGCTCAATCTCAAGAAGTGTCTGTTTTGTGTTCCTTTTGGGAACTTGTTGGGGCATGTGGTTTGTAGACAAGGACTGATGGTAGACCTCGTGAAGATCACGGTGATACTAAAATTGGAAGTGCCAAGGAGTGTGAAGTAGCTGCATGCTACCCTGGGACATACGGGATATTACAAAAAGTTTATTAAAGGCTATGCCCAGATCACTGCGCCTATGGAGAAACTGCTGAAGAAGGATGTCACATTCTGTTGGAATGATGTCTGCAAGAATATCTTAGATATATTGAAAGAAAATATGGTCATCACGCCTATTCTAGTCTTCCCAAACTGGAAGAAAGAGTTTCATGTGCATGTTGACGCATCTTGTATAGTGCTGGGAGCAGTACTAACATAGGCTGCCAGAGAAGGCTTGGACCATCCTATCGTGTTCGCAAGTCGAAGATTATCCAAAGCAAAGAAGAATTATTCCACCACTGAGTGCGAAGGGCTAGCTATGGTGTATGTGATCCAGAACTATAGGCACTACTTGCTGGGAGGCCATTTCAAGATGTATACGGATCACTCTGTGCTGAAGTACATGGTCAATAAGCTTGTGTTGGGGGGGATAATCTACAGGTGGCTCTTGTTGTTATGGGAGTATGATTTTGAAGTGGTTGTGAAGTTTGGATGCTTGAACGTGGGACCAGACCATCTGTTGTGCATTGAAACAGGGGAGGAACCTACTAACTTGGAAGAAGGATTGCTTGATGCACAGCTATTTGCAGTCTGTGTCGCAGATGGTCATTCGAGGATATAATAAATTTCCTAACAACAGGAACCACACCGAATTAGTGGTGCACGCAACAAATTTTTCTGTCATTGCTCGACATTTGTACAAGATTGGGATTGATGAGATATTGTGATGGTATGTACCTAAGTTCGAAAGGAGCATCATCCTTGCAGATGCTCATGGGGGCATCGCGGGAGGCCATTATGCAGGGAGAGAAATTGTGCGGAAGATTCTATGCGCTGAGTTGTGGTGGCCAACCCTTCATCAAGACTCAAAAAAATATTGCAAGGCATGCGATGTGTGTCAAAGGATTGGCAGGCCATCGTGGAGGGATGAGATGCCTTTGAATCCACAAATTCCATTACAACCCTTTGAGAAAGTGGGCGATAGATTTTGTGGGACCTATTTAGATAGAAGGAAAGATGGGAGCAAGGTATATTATCACCACGATGGAGTATTTGACTTGTTGGGAAAAGGCACAACCTATGAAGGATTGCATAGGCATGACCGCTACAAAGTTCCTCTTTGAGCATGTATTGAATGAGACGATTAGCGTGCTAACAGAGGAATTTCAACCAAAGCCAACCCCAACCAAGGAGACCACAAAGGAAAAGAAGGGAAAGAAACCTGCCATATTGATGCACGCATCGCTAAGGAGAAACCCAGTAAAGCCCACTGCACATGAGAAGGGCAAGGCCATAAGCCTAGAGGTAGAGGAAGAGGACATCGAATACATCTTGATGGATGATGATGATGTTGGGGTTGAAGTAAAGGAGGTTGAAACCTAGGATTCAGACCCTATTACACGGTTGTCGGAGTATGTCCCTCCATGCAAGCCTAATTCCAAGGTCCCAAAGGATATTGATGAGAGTAAGACTCCCCTACAAACCCCTCTACTACTGGATGAAATTACTTTTGAAGGTTCGTGCTTGGCCCGAGTACCAATATTGAAGCTTGAACACTGGGACTTGGCAGACCACAAGAAGTTCCTACACCTGGCAACTGAGCAGTTGATGCACCGCATCATAGACATAATACGGGGACGACCATGCTGGAGCCATGGAGGTGGCTCAAGGGGGTAGAGAAGGTAGGATTTCTGAACTTGCTCTGGGTGCCATACTATAACGCACCCCGGTGATAGTTTTGGTCATCAAGCAGCCACTGTGCTTGGTGCATGATGGGTGTTTATGGTTGGAGGAGCCGATACCCACCACGGATATAATAATCCACTGAGAAATGCACCAACGGTATACAAGAAATTTTTTTTGGGTTATGTTATGTTCTTTCCATGACTAGCCCACGTAATTAACCAGGGGGTTAGAGAGGGCACTGAGTCCCCCCTTCGTTGCACTGATTGGATAGCGGGGGGGTCACAGGGGGTTTGAGGGGTGCAGGTTACCCCACTCTATGGGGTCCGGGGCAACGCCTTAGAAAATTTTGGTTTCAGAACCTATGTTAGGTTGGGTGGACCCACCTATGGTTTTGTGCATGATTTTCACACATGTTTTTGGACACGATGGTTTTTGGTGCATGGTTTTGGACGTGATGGTTTTTGGTCCATGGTATTGGATGCTTTGGCATGTATAAAAATGTATTATAACATTGAAAGGAACATAATGAAAAATCAATTTGGTAGTCCCGATTTTGGGATCCAGGGGAAAATCTCTATATATATGTGTTTTATGTGTTGTGCTCTCGCATTGTTTATTTTATGTGTTTTAGAATTCTTATGCAGGTAATTTCTATACAGGGTTAAAACCTACATTTGGTATCAGAGTTGTTTTGGCTTCAAGGGGATGCCTTTGTTGCTGAGGGGTTTGGCTCGGGCTTGTGGTAGACCCTGTTTAGTGGGAGATCTGCGAGATCGATTCTGGTGGTGAAAGAAGATGGCGAGCAGTGGAAATATAGAGATTGAGAATTGTAATGGTCAGAGTTTTGAGTTGTGGAAACTCAAGATGGAGGATCTGTTGGTGGATAAAGATCAGCGGATTGTGGTAGATTCAGGTACTAAACCAACAAGAGTGTCTTATGAAGAATGGAAGAAGTTGGATCGGAAGGCAAAGAGCACAATATGATTGTGTGTCTCAGATTCAGTATTGCTGAATGTATCAGGGGAAGCTACGACGAAGGCTTTGTGGGACAAGTT